>JASDQU010508805.1:16022-32833 GCA_032191745.1 Picea mariana | reverse complement strand
CTTTATGAGCTTCATGCTACACCCATAGCAGGGCACTCTGGGTTCACCAAAACCTATGACAGGGTCAAATGTTCCTTTTTTTGGGATGGTATGAAACAGAACATTCATAATTTTGTAGTTGAATGTGATGTGTGTCAACGCAACAAGGGAGAAACAGTCAAATCTTCGGGCACACTACAATTGCTCCCCATTCCACCTGCTATTTGGAAGGATATCTCTATGGATTTTATTACCGGCTTACCCAAATCAGGCAATAAATATGTCATCATGGTGGTTGTTGATCGCATTTCCAAGTATGCTCATTTCTACGCCCTTCAACACCCGTTTACAGCATCCATGGTGGCTCAAATTTTCATGGATCAGGTCTTCAAGCTTCATGGCATGTCGCACTCTATTGTTTCTGATCGCGACCCAACTTTCATAAGCAATTTTTGGCAAGAACTGTTCAAGATACAAGGCACCAAATTGCATCTCAGCACAGCTTATCATCCCCAGACTGATGGCCAAATGAAAGTTGTCAACAAGAGTTTGGAAACATAATTGAGGTGTTTTGCCTCGAAAAAGCAAAATCAGTGGGCTCAATGGTTACCCCTAGCTGAATGGTGGTACAACACTTCATACCATACATCTACATGCATGACTCATTTTGAAGCAGTATATGGACAGAAGCCACCTTCAGTTCTCTCATACTTATCGAGTGCCTCGAAGGTCCAGGCGGTTGACCTAACACTTACAGCTCGAGAGGTTATTCTCTGTACCCTCAAAGAGAATTTGGTCATGGCACAGAATCGCATGAAGCAACAAGCAGATCAAGGTCACTCTTAATGTCAATTTGCAGAAGGGGATCGGGTATTTCTTCGACTCCAACCTTACAAGCAAACTTCCCTCAAGTCCGAGCATTGTCAGAAGCTAGTGCCAAAATTTTATGGTCTTTATACCATTCTCAAGCGTGTGGGACAAGTAGCCTATTAGTTATCTTTGCCTAGCCATTCGAAGCTACATCCTGTTTTTCATGTTTCATGCTTAAAGAAGGTGGTTGGAGCTAAGTGTCAAATTCAAACCAACCTTCCAGAGTTAGCTGAAGAATGATCCATTTGGCTACATCCAGAAGCAGTTTTGGACCAGCGTGAGCATCGCCTATGTTAGAGAACCATCAAGGAAGTGTTAGTCCAGTGGAAAGATACAACTCCAGCGGACGCCACTTAGGAACCAACTACTATTTTGACACAATTTCCTCATCTCAAGCCTTGAGGACAAGGTTGTTTTTAAGGGGGCGGACATGTTAGGGTCCTAACCCGCACATAGGTAGAACAATATATTCGGATGTAATAAAGGTCAATATTAATAAGATCTTTCAATAAAATAGAATAAGGTGGATGTAAGAATACCTAATAGAAGCTTCCGCTTCTAGAAGGATCTTCCTCTAGATGCTTCTTTTTAGTATAAATAGGAGTCGAGGGTATGAGAACCCTAATGTGGATATTATTGTAATAGAGCTCTGCTCAACTGGAGGTTTCCCCCTCGAAGAGGCCCGTCAACATTTCTTTCAGATTCAAAGTGTTATTTCTATTATTATTCTCATATCATTTCAGTGTTATTGTGGTGAATGTTCTGGTTGTATTGTTGTTATTCTGCCATTACTAGCATTTTATTTATGTTCTGCATACATTTTATATCTGGTATATTACAGTATATCGCAGAACTTTGGGTGCTATTTGTAGGACACATAACAATAGAGGCCCAATTTTGAGCCCACCAGCCCAAGAACCCACTATCCAAAAAGTGGCTAATTATCGAATGTAGGATCCGTACATGCTCTATAAAATCTCATGTCCATACTTTAAAAAAATACATATTTAGTATGTATTACTCGTTTTTCAGAAAATTTCTAGGTGCGGAAGTTGGCGGATCCACGTCTTCAGATTTCACTTACTTTTATATCACCAGCCCGACCAATTGCTTCCCCGTTTCATATTGTACAAATTTTTTGTGTAATTAAATTATACAATATCAATATTTAATATTAATAATTTAGTATTGAAAATAATGTTTTTAGATCATGTTAGATAGTTTATAGTGATCAACATCCGTAAAATATTGCAATCTTGAGCTTGCCAGCCCTGGAGTCCATCCGTCAATTTGTTATCACGAAACTCTGAGTGTTGTTTGGAGGACACGGAACAATAAAAGTGTTGAGCCAACCAGCTTGCAAGTTCACCTGTCAATTTGTATATCGCAAAATTTTGGATGCTATTTGTAGGGCATGGAACAATAGAGGCCCAATTTTGAGCCCGCCAGCCTGAGACCCCGCGATCCAAAAAGCGGCTAAGTATGGAATTCAAGATCCGTACATGCTCTATAAAATCTCATGTCCATACTTTATAAAAGTACATATTTAGTATGTATTACTCGTTTTTCGGAAAATTTCTAGGTGCGGAAGTTGGCGGATTCACGTCTTCAAATTTCACTTACTTTTATATCACCAACCTAACCGACCGCTTCCCCATTTCATATTGTATAAGATGTTTGGCTCGCGGGTTTCCGAATAGGCGAGTTACCAGATAGGCGGGTTCAATATTTCATTTCCATTGCTCTGCGGCCTGCAAACAGCACCCGATCTTCCACGATCTACAAATTAGCAAACAAATTGAAATAAAATAATATATACTATGCGAAGTCTAATGGAACAATCATAAGAATGAGAGGACATTAAAAATTCAAATTTTTCGTTGTTATACTTCCGGTGAAGCTAACAGTACAAAAACTTTACTTAAACATCCAAAAATTGATTTTCTTGTAACTTTTCGACACTTCTCTTATAAAAACATATCCTGGAAAATATAAACATCGCTCGTTGTAACTATTCCTTGATTGAAAAACCTATTAACATGTTTAATGCACTCCATAATTATTGTTAAGACCATCAATGGTGCTTTCTTACAACAATTCCCTCTTCCGAATATTGCCATTCACTTTCTCTTTTTCCCTTTGCTTTCCCTTTCTTTACTTACTCGTTTTTTGGAAATACAAGTGGGATTTGGCGGATTCACGTCTTCAGATTTCCATTGTTACTTTTATATCACCAGCCCGACCAGCCACTTCCCCGTTCCATGTTGAGCAAACTTTTTGAATCGCGGGTTCCCGCATAGGCGGGTTCAACATTGTGTTTCCATTGTTCTGTCGCCTGCAAATAACACCCGGACTTCTGCAATTTACAAATTAGAAAACAAATTCCCCTTCATCTCGTATGTTTTCTCTTTCTATTTACTTGCTCATTTTTATGAATGTCTCATGCTTTTATATACAGCACCCGAAGTTTCGCAATATACAAATTTCCCTCTCGACATTGTGCTTCCACTATTCCCCTACGCACAAACAACACCTAAAATTCCGCGATATACAAATTGACAGCTGAAATCTATCACTAAGATACAATTTGACCATCGGCCCCTCACGTCTCCTAGGTATATCTTCTGACCCTTTTTTTTGTAACCCGCCCGACCGCTTTCCATACTTGGGCATTTCTTTGAATTTGTTTCGCAGGTAGGCGGATGGATGAAATGTACAATGCTTGGTTGCTCTTCGCCATCACCGCTACCTTCGTACTTCTTTCCAGATATGAAATTATTAATATTTAATGCTAGTAGTTCATCATTCAGGAACTGTTAAGATTGTCATTAATGTCTGGAAGGCCAGAGAATATTTGTTATTACTACGAATTAAACCAAGATTTGCGGAGAAGAGTGTTATCCTTTCCAAGTATTCATTTCAAACATGATGCAATCTCTTTCATGCATCGGTCGGTTGGCACCTTTAAGAAATCTCTAATTCTCAATCACTCTTTGTCGTCACCGCCACCTTCACAATTTTTTCTAAATACGCAATTAGTGAGCTTTAATGGTAACAACTCATTACTCACAAACCCTAGAGATTGTCATTGATCAACGAAAGGCTCAAGGAGATCTTCCATTGATACGCATTAAACCAAGATTTGTGGAGGGTTATATTATCCCTCCCCAATCTTCATTTCAAACATCATCTGAAGCAAACGGAAATTCTCGTTAACTTGTGGCAGCATTTCTGTCGAGATACAGTAAACACCTTCGGGCATGATGGCCAGAGGTTCTAGTATTCTAGGGCATATTCTTACTACTCATCTCCCTCCTCCCAGGAGAAAAAAAGGAAATGGTCCCTTGGTATACCGAGAGATATATTTCAAGCCAAAGAATTCCAAGGAAACCCTGACTGCTCAAAGAACCTGCCCAGTTGCATTGATGGCTGGCGTAGAGGTTGATGCCATGGATTTTGAGCTAGAAGAAGATGATCTGATGGACAATGATACGGTAATGGATGATGCAGTGTAGATATTGTTCCCACTCCTACGCCCAAATTGAAATCAACCATAACGGGTGGAACTTCCCGGCTCAATGATGGCGGTCCTGATAACACCAAAAGAAGGAGTTTTAGAAAAGAAACTGAAGCTAAATGCAATAGTCGCTTTGTAACTCGAAAGTAGGAATTCAAGAGGTCCAAATTAGTCTGTTCTGGGTGGAAGACTTTCACTATAAGGAAATGATATGTTGATGCTCCCAGAGATATATTTCAAGACAAAAAAAATTCAATTGCAGGACTACTGTCATGTTCTCTGGATATACAATTAACATCTTCGGGAATGAGGACCAGAAATTCCACTGGTGCAAGGCATATTTCTACTAGTCATCTCCTTCCACTCAGAATGGACTAATTTGGGCCTCTGAAATTGCGCATGCAACCTGTGTCCTTTAGTTTTTCTACTGTGGAGAGGTGGTTTCTTGGTGTGTCCTAACTTTCAGTTAAGGGCTATTCCATTTGCCTTGCAACATTTTTCATCTTCTTCCTCAGGGGAAGCTTCTGAGAATTATCAATTTTACCACAAGATGATCCTTCGAGGAGAAAATTGCAAGGATTTCCTTAAAAAAAGGGCATGGTAATCAGTTTTGTATGCATGTTGAAGAGCATCTCGATAGATTTCCTGTGCCTGTGTTTGTGGCAGATATGTTCAATGTTTTGGCCTAAAGAATTGGGTCCAATTTCTAAGGATAGATGTACAGTGCTCAGTGTTTTTGTTTTTTTAAATGGATTTGCTATTAAAAAAAAATTCCTTGGAGTCTTTGTTGTTGATTCTTTTCTGTATTTAATGCCTCTTCTCATTGGCATGGTTCGGTAGTCTCATAGTTCTTCGATATTGTATTTTCTTAGGTAATTTGTTCTAATATGGAGCATCTAACAATTATATGACAATGTACTGTGTCGATCCACCGGCCTTTTATGCAAACAAAAAAATGGATTACACACAGTTTCAAACCAACGTTCAATTCTATTCACAATGCAGATAGAACATAGCAATACCAAATCACAATGTTGCAGCAAAATCGTCATTCTTGTTTCTAGACATGCAATTATTAAGCTTTAATGCTAACAACCCATAATGCAATAAGTTTAATACTTAAGTTAATATGTTACAGTCATGGAAGAATGTATCAAGAACATACTTACACCCACAAGTTGCAATAAAATCTAATCTTCAACAAAGCATTTGCTGACAATTACCAGAAAATGATGGTTTTGCAACAATGGGGATTGTTTGAAACCAATTCGCGCTTATGAAAATTGTCCTTCGCCTTTCTATTTTCCCACTCTTTTATCCCCTGTAGTTTCTCTTTTTGGTTACTTAATCATTTTTTTTCCGGAATTGACTTGTTTCGCGGATTGGCGGATTCACGTGTTTCGACCGAGCACTTCCCCTTTGTCTAAATTGCACTTTCCGTTGTTATGCGATATGCAGATTTACTTCTGGACTCCCACGTCATCCCCTCCTCCGTGTTACACCTTTTTCACCAAAATTTTTCGATATATACAATTTGACACTCGGGGCCTTACGACTCCTCGGGAATCCGTCACCCTATTTTGAAGCCCATCCGACCGCTCTCCACACTTGAAAATTTCTTGACATCTCTTTGGCGAATCATTGAGTTCGTCGGTTCAGGAAACTTCAAATTTTCATATGTTGTTTCCTGTGCCCACTACCTTCAGATTTCTTTCCAAGTATATGCAATATGTATACAACTTATCCAACAACACACATAAAAGATCTTGTCAGGAAATGGAATATCTATTGCAGATTTGAATATATTGGACCTTCTTTTCCCTCTTCTATACTTGAGCAAATTGTTGTTTCTTTTTCCCCTCTACTCTCGCTTTCTCTTTACTTAGTCATTTTTTTTCCGAAAATGCGACTTTGACCAACCAGTAGCCATTCGATGCCTAGGCACTTTTCAGATCGTGAATTCTCGGAACCCCAGGCTCTATATTGAACTTCCATCATTTCGTCACCTGCTAAAAGCACCTAGACCTCCGCCATGGGTTTCAAAATAGGTTGACAAGGGTTCCCTCATGTACGGCTCCCTCATTCCATACTTAGCCACTTTTTGGATCGTGGTTTCTCAGGCTGACAGGCTCAAAATTGGGCCTCTATTGTTTCGTGTCCTACAAGTAGCACCTAGAGTTTCGTGATATACAAATTGACAGGAAGACTTGCGCATTGGTTGGCTCAACATTTCACTTATATTGTTCCATGTCCTCCAAACAGCACTCGTAGTTCTGTGATATACAAATTAACAGACAGACTCCAGGGTTGGCGGGCTCAAGATTGCGATTGTTTACGGATGGAAAAGTGCTAAAACGAGCCACATACTACATTTGTGTCACAGAGGTTATATTAAAGGGAAAAGCATGTTGTCTATAGATTTGTGTCCTACAAACAGCATCCAGAGTTCCGCACTATACAAATTGACAAGAGGACTTGCAGGCTGACTGGCTAAAAAATTGCAATTCTATTGTTTCGTGTTCTGCAAACAACACTTGGAGTTCCACGATATACAAATTGATAGATGAAGCATACAACCAAGAACCAATTAAACTCGCAGATCATATTCTTAGTCGTTTTTTTATGTGCCCACCACCTTCGCACTTCTTTCCAAGTATATATCTTGGCAAGAAATGGGACATATATTACAAATGTGAATATATTAGCCCCACCTTTACGTCTTCTATGATTAGCCAAACATTTGTTTGTCTTTTCCCTGAACTTTATCTTTCTCGTCACTTATTTGTTTTTTCAAAAATGTCTAGTTGCGTGGGTAGGCGGACTTGTGGGTTCGCGTTTTCACTCGTGCTCTTATATCGCGACATCGACCAACCGCTTCCCCACTCCATACCTAGTCACTTCTCTGACTGTGGATTCCCGGTAGGCGGGCTCTATATTGGACTTCTATTGTTCCATGACCTGCGAACAGTACCAAGACTTCCGCGATATACAAATTTACAACCGGACTCAGATCATATCATCTTTCGTATTACAGTCTACCTATCATGTCCTCTTCTGTGGTACACACTTTTCACTGAAAACTTCTAAGACATATAATTTAACCGTTGGGTCCTCACGTCTTCTGTGGAACTATTGTCACCCCATTTTGAAGCCCGTCTATCGCTTTCCATACTTCGCCATTTCTTCGAATTTCTTTCGTGGATTGTCGAGTTGGCGAGTTCAAGAAATATTCAATTCCTAATCATTGTTTCTTGTGCCCACGCCCTTTTGCAATTATCAATTACCAATTATATATAAGATCTTATTTCTAAGTATGAAATTAGCAAGCATTAATGCTAAACCAAGATTTGAGTAAATCTCCCATTAATACGCATAAAACCAAAAATTTTGGATGGTTATATTATCCCTTCCGATTGTTAATTTCAAACATCATAGAATGTCATTTGTGCATCGTCGAGTTGGTCCATTCACAAAATATTGAATCCTTGATTCCGAAAACGAGTTCGACCGACCGTTTCCCTATCCATACTTAGCCACTTTCCCAAAATTCCGCAAATATACAAATCGATCGTCGAACTACCCCATCATGCTCTCTTTCATTTTACACGTTTTGAAGTCAAAATTTTTGATACATAAAATTTGACCGTGGGACACTCGCCTCTCCTGAGTATCCCATGTAACCCTATTTTGAATCATGTCTGACCACTTTTCAGACCTTGCCATTTGTTCCTTTCTCTCCCTCATCTCTGTGACCTTGGCACTTGTCTATAATAAAAAAATGTTTATATATATATATATAGTACATTTTGCACTGAAAATTTCCAAGAAATACAATTTGACTGTCGGATCCTCACGCCCCATGTAGAACTATTGTCACCACATTTTGAAGCGCGTCTATCCGCTTTCCATACTTCACCATTTCTTCGAATTTCTTTCGCGGATCATCGGGTTGGCGGGTTCAAGAAATATCCAATTCCTAATCGTTGTTTCCTGTGCCCACGCCCTTTTGCAATTAGCAATTAGCAATTATATATAAGATCTTATTTATAGGTATGCAATTAGCAAGTGTTAATGCTAAACCAGGATTTGAGGAAATCTCCCATTAATACGCACAAAACCAAAATTTTTGGATGGTTATATTATCCCTTCCGAGTGTTAATTTCAAACATCATGGAATACCAGTTGTGTGTCGTCGGGTTGGTTCGTTCACGAAATCTTCAATCTTCGATTCTGAAAACGAGTCCAACCAACCGTTTCCCTATTTCATACTTAGCCACTTTCCTGGAATTCCGCAAATATACAAACCAGCTACTGAACTGCCCCATCATGCTTTCTTCCATTTTACACGTTTTGCAGTGAAAAATTTTGATGCATAAAATTTGACCATGGGACACTCGCCTCTCCTGAGTATCCCCCCGTAACCCTATTTTGAATCTTGTCTGATCACTTTTCAGACCTTTCCATTCGTTCATTTTCTAAATATGCAATTATTGACACTTAATTCTAACATCTCATCGTGTAGGAACCGTATAGATTGTCATTGATGGGCAAAAGGCTCGAGGAGATCTCCTATTAATATGAATTAAACCAAGATTTTTGGGGGGTTATATTAACCCTTCCGAGTGTTGATTTCAAAATCATGAAATGTCGTTTGCACATCGTCGACTTGGCACGTTCACGAAACCTCCAATCCTTAATTGCTCTTTGTGGTACCCACCACCTTCGCACTTCTAAATATGAAATAAGTAAGCTTTACTTCTAACAGTTCATCATGCACCCCCCATACAGATTGTCATTAATCAGCGAAAGGCTCGAGGAGATTTCCCATTCATAAGAATTTAACCAAGATTTTGTGGAGAGTTACATTATCGTCTCCAACTGTTCATTTCAACCATCGACTGGAGCAAACCAATGTTCTCATAAACCTATGGCATCAAATCGACAACAGTTATGTGGGGATACAGTGAACATATTCTGGTGCAAGGACCAGAACTTCCAATGGTCCAAGGCATATTCTTATTACTCAACCCCTATCGCCCAGAACGAAGTAATTTGGACCTCTGGGATTGCTCGTGCAGGCTATGTCCCTGAAGTTTTTTATTGTAAGGAGTTGGTCTCTTGGTGCACTGTTAAATTTATTTCAAACAAAATAATTATTCCACTGCCAGACTGTTCTTCTGTTTCTTTGTCACCTCAGGTCTTCCGCTGGATGTTAAGATTGTCGAAGCCAACATTGACATTCAGAGGAGAAGATTCCAAACAGTTCCTAGCAAAGCATAATAACGGGTTGGACCTCTAGCCCCATTTATTGGAAGACCCGATTGTAGTTCCTGAATATATCACAAGCTTGCAGGTTAGTTCATTTAGAAGTCCATTCCACGAAATTGCCTGGCTATTTACAAAAATAACGGGACAGGAGTCCACAACACATATTTCCTGAATGGCTCTTTATATTTTGTATTTCACAGTCAAGGAACAAGCCATTTTTTATTGGGGCAAGTTAATTTCCCATAAAATATGTTCCCAATTGTGAAGCTTCAAAAGAAAAAAAGAAATTTTATATGTCATCCTACTTAGTTTTTGCGATAGCACATTGCTGCCATTTTCCAGAACTGTCTCTGTCCAAGAATATCAATTGGGAATTTGACCCAGTAACGTTCTGGTACCAGGCCTTGTGGAAGCACAAGGCCTCCCACTGTTTTTATGAGGTTTTTAATGGCTTCGTGTATGTTTTCAAAGTTTTTTTGTTAGGAGAAGATTCTCCCTGCATATCTGAACAGGAAACCCTTTTTTTGGACAAGAAGGGGACACTTGAACATTTGGATAATTACATTGTGATAAGGATTTTTGGCTCCAGGGAAAAACCTACTCTCCTTCCATGTCACATTACAGACAGAATGTTTGTTGCAGAAGTGGCACGGAAATACAACTACTGGTTGCATCAATTCCAAGAGAAGAGAAAAAAATAGTTCATTCCTCTGCCTTGGAAATTCGGGGACTTCGTGTTGAAGAACGTCAACAAAATTGACGAATTTGCAATGCATTCTAGAAACTTGAACTTGAGATATGATGAAATCCTAAGAGGGTTCAACCCCGATAAAAAAATTCTACAACATTTACAAACACTTGGCTTCGTCAATTGTTTTTTCAAAAAACACTTGACCAAAAACAAAGACACTAGCAGCAATGCTCCTGCTTCTGATGTCAGTGACCTAGACACACTGAAAAGCAACACTAAATTGTATAGGCAATAGGGAAAAGGCCCCGGTGACAAGAGTGTTCAATCGACGAATATCACTCCAAAAAGTACGACATCTCGGAGCATCGCTCCAACGACCCACCACAACAACAAAGCAACTCAGATTTCTTCAAACAGAGGAGGAGATAATGACCCTGGTCACTCTAAAATTGATAGTTCTCACAAGCTTCCAGTAGACAAGAAGAGAAAAAAAAATGTGGGACAGGCGGAAGAGCCCGAAATTCAGAGTGAGAACATGGAACTTGAGCCTGATCTGGATAGCGTACTCTGCTACCTTGATCGGCCTGGAGACGCCATCTAGCATAGTCGTCCAATGGACATATCTGATACCGAAAATTTTGACGAAGATGAATCCTTCGTGTTCAAGAGTGTTTTTTTTTACAAACAGTCCAAAAAATTGATTATTGAAAAAAAAAATGTAAAAAATAAGAAAGGAAAATCTCGTTCAGAGGTTAACCTTGCGAACATGCAGCCGTCCCAAATATTTCAACTTCACATAGTGAGCAGAGATGCACTTCATGATTCCATTGGAGGCATCGAAGCCGAGAATGCCAGACTGAAGGACTGGGTCAAGGAATTGGAAGAGGCTTTGATTCCTATGCCATTGCTTGGCAATCCTTTGGCAATAGCCATGCCTGGCACCCCTGCAACCAAGTTAAAAGGATCCTCCAGCCTCCTTGCATCCTGTAGAGGATATGTGGAAAATAATATCAGGAAAATAATGGAACTGGTTACTGAGGCATGGGAAACATCACAAACCATGACTTCCCTTGGAACCATGGCACATAGTTTGCTCGAACATTTGCAGGCGGAGTTAAAAGATGAAGAACATTTCTATTTAAACATGATCCTTCCTTTTGGCACCATTGTCAACAACATGACAGAAACAAGAAGAAGACAACAAGATATTCCATCCAAAAACCGGATCGGTCAATTAAATGCATACTGGAAAGAAAAAGTGAAGAACCTGCATCTCATTGTTCAGTCATGTGAAGAATCCATATCAAAGAAAGAAAAAATATTCACAAGGTTGTCCAGAATAAACTTAGCTGGAAGGACCAACGAATTCTAAGACCCCAACTTAATCATTAACTCCTTTCACTTAACTAGGCAAGACTTTGATAAACAGGTTGATATGTTTAAGGCGTTGTCTTTGGAAAAGTTTTACAGCATCCTTGAATATGGTCAAGATCACGTCGACGACTGGATAGTCGACTATTCAGTACAGAATGAAGAAATTGATCAGGCTCTGCGTAATCTTTCTATCGACTTTGGGGAATTAGAAAACGAACTTTTCAACATAAAAATCTGGAATGAGATTAATGTCGCCCCAATGAGAAGCTACATTGAAGAATGGCTCAAAAGGGAATTGAAGCAAGCCGTCGACGAAAGGCAACAGGCAGTTGCCACGATTCCAGCAGTCGTTGACGATATCAATGAAAAGGCATCCGCAAGAAAATAACAAAATGGGTCATATGTACCATCACTGTAAGTCTATTGATCACATCCTTCTTTGTTTATCAACCCAGTTATTCCACTTTTTTAAATGGAAATGTCTAGCCAAAGACTGATACCTTTCAATTTATTTTGTTTTCAAGTATTGCACTCTACCGTTGCCCACTTCTTCTTTCTACAATCATTTTTCTTGTACATATTTCTCTTATGGTCTGCAGGAGCTCCAATCCCATTCTATATGACAAACGCATTGAAATTTCCAGGAATATGTAACATACTTTTATTTTTTGATATATTTCAAATAAAATTGTTTTTTATCTCCTTTTATATTGATGTCCTCATACATTTTTATCTTTCACCGGTCTATATAACAAATGCATTTAAATTTCCTGAAACTTGTAACTTATTTAATAAATTTCAAACTAAATTGCTTTTTTTATCTCCTTTCATATTTGTGGCGTCATAAATTTTTATCTTCCACTATGCACAAATTGTATTATGTTCTATGCTTTCAAAAAATAAATGGAGCTCTAGAGGCCACGCGTCATTTACTTCATGGATACCACTTGTGTTTCATGCTGCTTACCACATCTCCGCTACAGTTTCCATCTGCCTCTGCTACTTTTTCCTATCCCAATTCAATCCAGCAGGGACTACGCTGCCACGCTGCCTTATTTAAAAGAGATCCTTCGAAAGCAAAAATAATGTATTGATGGAGATCCTTCAAAAGAAAAAATAATGTATTGATGGAGACTTTTAGGGAAAAGTAAGTGTGAAAGAAAATTCTATAAGATGTAATTTATGTAACATTTAAAAGGAAAAAATGAGGCAACTTCTCAACTAAAACCCTAATTTTCCACATGGTAAGAGAAACAATAAAAGCTTCTTATAAAAAAACTTCTAAAAATATAAATTTTCAAAACAGGAGGGATTTTTTCCTCCTTAAGAGAATGGAAGCTATTTTGCTATGAGGAGAGACCGTTAATGGCTCTTCCTCCTATAATATAATTAATCTTTTATTTTTTAATGAGAGAAGTCACTTACTAACTTAGATTTCTTATGGATATTTTTGCTATGCCATGAATATGTTATATACTATTATTGTTGTTCATTAGCACACCAAATGTTTATAATTTTGAGTTTATATAAGAATATTTTTGTGAATTATCTCTAGAATACTATCTTATATTTTCTTCAATCAATTTTAGCTATTCTTATTTTTTGTTAGGGTAGGTTAGTGTGAATATGAGGTTATAACTTTCATTTCCAGCTTCTTATTTTTAGCATATGGTTGAATTAGTTTATTGATTTCCATAAATAATTGAATTCACCTTGTAGTGAAAAGGGATTGCTTCGTATTTATTTGGTAGCTCAATTCAGGAACCTTTATAATACATTGACAAAGATTCATAAATGTAAACTTGGTTTAAAGATAGAAAAATAAGATAAATCCATCTTGTATAGGGTCACATTTCATAGAAATTTCCTTATTCTTGTATTTGATTTTAAGATTGCAATTGTTATATGAATTTAGGATTATAGTTGCATTTTCAACTTAATTTACATAATTCATCATTATTTGTTATGAATTGAATGATATTGTATCTAATATTTTCCATTTACCATGTAAGGGAGGAACACATCTTAATCTCAAAATGCATTTAAATCTTCAAGATTGAAATATTGTTTCATATACATGAACCCTATAGTGTCAAGGGGTTTGGCTTCTACAAGATCTTTTTTACGTTTAAGAATATGTAAATATATTGCCAGTTTCTAAGAACGATGATTGTATACATGAACCTTTGGTGCCGACGGATTTGACTACCTCTATTAGATCCTCTTTACATTAAAAATTAAGTAAATTGATTGTGAATTTCACAAAACTATGACTGAGAAAAAGAGAATGGTGAAGTTGACTTCAATGCTCTTACATTTTACTATAACATTCCATGAATATAATAAAATTAATACTAATTCAATAGTGCTCCATTTTAGGTTTAAATGCACATTTTGGTTTTTTTTTATTATATAAATTTAATTTTATATAAATATATTAAATATTTATATATCAAGTTAGATAGATCTCTCAAGTGAGTATCCCTTGTTGCTACTACAAAGATCTTACTTATTGCTTATATGGATAATTGAATCAATAGTGATCAACATGGTTAGATGATGCTAGGTTAGGCTTGACTTATTTGATTTAAAAAACAAAATCTAGAAAGAACTCTCAAACTACAATGGGGAGGGAAATAATTATTCAAGCCATGGCGTGAGAAACAGTGAAACCCGAAAACATATAACCCACAAACACATTGAATTGTTGATCCAACCAATAATTTTGCACCCAAATTAAGATGGAGCCAAACTTTACTCATGTGACATGTAGCTAAGGATTTCATCGTTTGAGGTAGTTCATGGCTTGAGGAGTTGACTTCGTGCATTGAGGAGTCAACCTGTAGCTAAAGGTTGAATTACCCTAGGAGTAGACATGAATAATAGAGATTTGGGCCTCCTAGAATAATAGAGGTTAGGGTCGACAACGAGATTTGGTCACGGGCCAAGAGAAATGGGGATGGGACTCAAACGAAGGTAGGTCGACGGGATGTTACTTGGAAATGAGAATATGGTTTCTATTCTTCTATATACATTTAGAAATCAATTATGACAATGCTTAATCATTTGAAAGGTCATTTTTAATACATTATTCATGGACCTTATTCAATGGATCATCTATTACTTATCCATGAACCGTCCAACACACTTCTCTTATCTTCAAACAAATTATCATCTTGATTCACTTCGACATTCCCTTTCCCTTGTTTCAGGGGTATGATTGCTAAGATTATTGGTGTGTCATATTGTCATAGGTAGCTCCCAACCAATGAATGTATTTTCAATTATTGAAATGAAAAGTTGTTAAAATTTGAGAGAAATTAACATATTATGTAAAAGTAAAACTTATGTTTCCACTCTTACTTAAAGAGAAATGCCAATTTTTAAATATTTATTATAACAAGTCCCCATAGAATTGTTTCAAGATCATCTTTCATGGTATCCATATCATTTTATTAATTGTGTTACATGAATGCATATAAATTGTTTCATTAATTCATCAGAATTCTTTTTTAATGTGTGATTTTTTATAATTATGATGCAATGTGTATAAGTCTCCATGAATGTGTCCTCAACAAATTTGACAATGCAATCACCTTCAAATAATTAGAATCACGTGTGTTTTTGTATACAGAAAGTGTAAAATAATTCACTTATAACTCTAACAAAGTGCAAAATAAAAGTTAACAGTTCATATATTAGTGGTAAGTAGTTACATTTTGTTGCAATATAAAAGTTCAAAGTTTAAACCGTTATTATAACCTACCAATACATAGTTAAAACGTATTAATCTCTCATTAAACTATAAATAATTTAGTTAATGCATTTAGTGGAAATTAAAGGTTTTGAAAGGTTTTTAGATGGTGATCAAATATTCTTACCTAATTTATATGGCAATTCATGTTAGAACATTCGTGTTTGAAAACACATAAGAATATACCTATGGTTAAACCTCAAAGAGAAGTATAAACAAACATTTTTTTACATAAACAATAGTCTATTGTGGAGATTTTATTTTCAAAAATAACTGGACAAATCTCACGTTGTGAGCCTGCGCGTCCGAACCAGGGCTCCCTCTCGCTTCCATGGAGGCGTTGGTATCTTCCCAAGTTCCTCCCCCTTCATCTCCCCCAACAGCCGAGAACACTTTCAATTCGTTGTTGGCTTCTCTGCCGAAAAAGAAGAAAACTGAAGCCCCTAAGTTCGTGAAAAAGCTTAATGATATTCCAGAAATCTCTCTCCCCCCCGAGAGACTGATCCAAGTTGCCTTTTCACTGGTGGATCGCGCCCTTGTGGGATAGTTCACTGGCCTTTGGCCCTCACCAAAAGCAATGGAGAACTGGGTGGTCAAAAATTGGACGCCTTTGATCAAGAACAGTGTAACCTCATACTTCTTGGGGAGAGGCTTCTTTCTGTTCAAGTTCACTGCAAAAGAGGATAAAGATCTGATATTTTGGAATGGGCCCTATTTCATGGGCCCTTGGGGCTTGTATCTCAACAAGTGGACATCGGACTTCAATCCATAAGTGGGCGTTCCTACGGCTATCCCAGTATGGGTTAGGCTACCGAACCTCCCAGTGCACTGCTGGAATTGGGACTCTTTGCAGCACATAGGCAGCGCCTTGGGTAAATTTATTGACTGGGCAGACAATAAGCACCAACATGACTGTGCTTGAATATGCGTCGAGGTCGATCTAGAGGTGGCACTCCCGGAGGCAATAAAAATCAATGTCGGCAGTTGGACTCATGTGCAAAAACAAGATTACGAGCAGCTTCCTTTCAAGTGCCAAAAATGCCATGTTTATGGACACTCTTCCAGGGGTTGCCCGAGTAATGGAGAGAATGATAAAGAGAAGCAGGAAGGCTGGAATCAGGTTAAGCGGACAAATATCTCCCATAAAACCCCCAAATACGGGGCTCCAAATGGCAAAGGCCCTCAGTCGGCTTTTGTTCAGCACCCTTCCCTGAACGGTCAAGCAAACAAATTCGGGCCCTTAAGCTCAGCCCCAGAGGAAACCCAGGAGGTCAAAAAACAAAAGACACCGTCCCCTATCAAAGGGGCACTCATAGGCCTGAGGATAGGGGAAAGTCCCTTAGAAAGCCTCAAGGAAA
>JASDQU010508804.1:30649-47893 GCA_032191745.1 Picea mariana | reverse complement strand
GATGATAGTGATAGTGAATCAAGAAGAGTACTCTTCATGGCGTTAGAGACTCAAGAGGAAACTAATGAAAATAATGAAGGAGACTATGAAGAATAAGGAGAAGTGAATCTTGAGGAAGAATTAATCAATGCTTTAAGTTATCTAAGAATGGCAATGAAGAAAAACAAGTCTCTCAAAGAAGAGTTAAGTAAATTGAAGGAAGGATTTCAAAACCCTAGCAAAAATTCTGAAGAATCCAAGAAGACTGTCATAGATCTAAAGATTCAGTTGGAAGAAGCTAAAGTTATTGAAGAAACACTCAAGAGACAACTAGAAGAAAAGAATAAAATAACAGAGAATTTTGAATTTGAAATAGTCTCACTAAAAAAGGAACTGCAAAAGAAGGACACCCAACTAAATTTTGGCAATAGAACCAAAATACTAGTTGAAACATCTGCAATCAAAAACCATTCTATGACAAGTCTAGACTTGGATACAAACAAAATTATATTGATGAGGGTTCAATCTCTATGATGATAGCAAATGAAGCAGAGCAAATAAGTTATGCAGGTACTATCAAAGGTTTCATCAAGAAAGAAGCATGCAAGCCTCTAAAGAAGGACATACAGAAATCAGAAATAAAGGAGAATCAAGAAAAATATCATGCATTCAGAAGAACATGGAATCAGTAACCAGCAATGAAGAAGACCCAAGAATAAGATCATGATTTTAGAAGAAGAACACCAACTAGAACACCACCCATACCCAGGTACCAAAATATTTTTCTTGGCTTGTGTTATTCTTGCAATAATTTTGGGCATAAAGCCATAAATTGTAGAGCCTATGCAAAGGGTAGAAACACCTGGAACATAAGTAGCTATGAAAACCCCAAGAATAATTATGAAGGAAATTATCCCAAAAAGTCTCGTGAGACATTTGAAAAAAATTATAACAGTTTTGGTGCTCTGGGTTATGAAATTGAATGCTACAAATGTAACTATTTTGGACACATAGCCAGAAATTGCAAAAGTGATTTGATAGTTTCTTCAAGGGAAACTAGGAATGTCCATTTCAATCATATAGGGGAACAACAGAGAACTTGGAAAAGGATGCAAGAATATTTGAAGGTTGAGGAATGTGGGTTTTCCTTACAAKCCCAAAATAGAARAATCCATTGGTATATTGAYAGTGGATGCTCAAAGCATATGACTGGAGACAAAATCATATTTGTAACATTAAATAAAKAAAAAGAGGGGTATGYCATGTTTGGCAATGATAACTYRGCCAAAATTATAGGAAAAGRCATAGTCAGTCTTRGAAACAAAGATGTTGTGGTAGAAAATGTCCTACTTGTTGAAAATTTGAAGCATAATTTGTTGAGTGTGAGACAAATKTGTGATCARGGACACACACTTRTATTCAATTCAAAATAATTTGAAATAAGGAGAGAAGGATCAAGCARACTAGYGGCAACAGTGACAAGGACTCCAAACAATATAYACATATTGAATGAGATCGAAGAAGAAAAATGTTGTTTGGGAAAAGAAGATGAAAGTTGGATTTGGCATAGRAGAATGGGCCATATACAATTTGATAATCTTGTCAAGATCAGTAAGAAGCAAGTTGTAAGAGAAATGCAATAAATTACAAAGCCAATGAATACTATCAAAAACAAACAAAAGTTGAATTGAAGACAAATGAATACTCTATGACAAAACCATTGGAGATTGTACACATTGATTTATGTGGGGCCACTAGAACAAAAGGACTAGATGGTGAACAATACTTCATGCTACTCATTGATGACTACACCAGAATGACCTGGGTTTTCGTCCTCAAGAAAAAATTAGCATCTTTTGAATGTTTCAGGGTATTCAAGGAACCGGTTGAAAATGAAACTGATTTGAAAATCAAATGCTTAAGATAAGATAATGGAGGTGAGTTTACTTCAAATGAATTCAGGGATTTCTATGAAGAACGGGGAATATAAATATAATTCTCAATAGCTAGAATACCTCAGCAAAATGGAGTTATTGGAAAAAAAAAACAGAATTGTACAAGAAATGGCCAAAACCATGTTGAATGACTCCAAGCTAAGTGATATCTTTTGGGGACAAGAAGTGCATACAATTGTTCATATTTTGAACAGAGGATTGATTAGAAGGAATAGTGATGAGACTCCATATGATTTATGGAAAGGAAGATCGACCAATTTCAAGCACTTTAGAGTGTTTGGAAGCAAGTGTTACATAAAAAGGTAAGACAAGAAGATTGGAAAATTTGACTCCCGGGTGGAAGAAGGCATATTTTTTGGGTACTCGTGCAAAAGAAAAGCATACAATTGCTACAATGTAAGACTCAAAAAGATAATGGTAAGAATCATTATAAAATTTGATGAAACAAACTTGTTGAAGACCAAGAAGGAAAGCGGAAATTCAAACATCTTTGAAGAACAAGAAAATGAAGAACTAAGGCAAGAAGAAGAGGAAGAAGAAGAATGGAAAGAAGAGAAGCATCTAGAAGCAGAACAAGAAGAAAACAACCAAAAATATTTTTAGACACATTCTAGGACACCTAACTATTGGGTTCAGAAGAATCATCCACTAGAACAAATCATTAGAGATACAAGTGTCGAAGTAAAAATCGGAAGAAGAAATCAAGCATAGACACCTGAACAAGGAAATTTTTCATTATTGTCCACAATTGAACCAAGTAACTTTGAGGAACACAGAAATGATGAACATTGGATCAAGGCTATGGAATAAGAACTAAATCAAATAAAGAAGAATGAGACGTGGGAACTAGTTCCAAGACCAGAGGACAAAAATGTGATTGGAACAAAACGGTTCTTCAAAACAAAGTTAAACGAAGATAGACAGGTAACCAGAAAAAAAAAACAAAAAAAAAAAAGACTAGTTTACAAAGGATATGCTCAAGTTGAAGGAATATATTTTGAAGAAACCTTTGCTCATGTGGCCAGAATAGAAGCAATTAGAATTTGTTTGGCTTATGCATGCTCCAAAAGGATAAAAGCGTATCAGATGCACGTAAAATCATCTTTTCTAAATGGAGAATTAGAAGAAAAGGTCTACATAGAACAACCATAAGGGTTTCTACTATCATAAAAGGAAGATTGTGTTTTCATATTGAAGAAATCTCTCTATGGACTTAAGAAATATTTCAGATCTTGGTACTCAATATTGGACAGGTGCTTACATCAAAAAGGGTTCAAAAAGGGAAATGCAGATAGTAACATCTACATAAAAGTGGATCAAGTAAATATGATTATTATAGAAGTGTATGTTGATGAAATCATCTTTGGAAGTGATGACGATAGATTGAGTCAAACATTTTCCAAGGATGTGCATAATGAATTTGAAATGTCTGATGCAGGAGCATCGCTCCACCTTAGCACGTGCCAGCTAATTTGCATGAGTGGTGTGCATTCAAGGAAAGGAGAGGCGTCGCCCTCTCATTTTGACTTCGAAAATATAAATCGTAATTAAGGCAATTAATGTTGACAAGTTGATAGAGATAATTTGTGCCTTCGCACAAGCTGTAGATTAGGTTGCCATTAAGTGGTTGACAGTAGGATGGATCTGTATCCGATTTGGATCAGATTTCCATCATTGTAATCTTCCTCATTAGTCAGGTGTTTTGAATGGTGATTAGACATCACTAGCTTAGCTTGGATGGAAGCTCATCGAGCCCCTCTTGTATAGACTCTTGTATTGTTTCCAGTAGAGCATAGATAGTAGAGGAGACTTGAGAGACAAGACTCAGATGTAGTCCGAACTCACATATTGTAATGGACATTCCACCATTAATAGAAAGTAACATATTTTTCTGTTTATCAACTTTTGTGAAATGGATGTTTAGTTGTGAATGTCATTCGTATGTGTTTTCATTGTAGATGTATGTTAGAAATTTTCTGCAGGGATAGAATCATAATCTTCTATCTGTGAGTGTGTTGGATTAGTTTTGTTTCTCAAGGATAAGTGCAAGGAGTGCTCGACAAAGAGTCGAAACTCTATGAACTGATGCAAGGAGTGTGTGTCTGAACTCATTCAAGTCAGAAGAGAAGCTTCTAGGAGGGAACACCAGGATAATTCACATACTCAGAGGGAAATTTCAAGGTGGTTGAATACCTTGGGAAGAAATATTGTGTGGGAGGAAGCACAGTGCAGAGTCACTGAATACTTTGTAATACTCTGCCAGGAGGGCATAGAGAAAGTATGAGTGCATACAAAAGAAACACATTCTGAAGTATTGGAGGTGTTGAGAGAACCCCAGGGTTTCTAAACACTCTAAGGAAGGAAGGCTTTGCAAGAGTGCATCGATGAAGGAAAGGAGATGCTTTAAGACTTTTGGAAGGGCTCAGGGAGAAGTTGTCGAAAGGATTAACAGAGTGGAAGGAGTGGGCCAAGGATACAGTAAGTTCATCTTACAAGCTCAGGAGGAAGGGTGTTAACTTTCCAGGAGGGCACTAGAAGGTCCACTAAAGGACGCAGAGGAGCAGAGAACCTCGAAGTGTTCAAGCCAAGAAAAGTCGTAGAAGAATTTTCGTAGAACTTTGCAAGGAGTGCAGAGGAAAGGCTGAGAACAATCTAAGTCTCAGGCATAAATTGCGCTAAGTCTATAAGAGGGTTGAAGACTCGTCAAAGTTCCAAAGACCGTGAAATCATCCATCGTCGAGAGGAGACAGGTGGCAGAATATCAGGATATCTGGGAGTTGGATCTCTAGGAGGTTTTCCAAGAGAAAACAAAGATCTTCGTGAAGTCGCGAAAAGTTGTTTGAATCCAGACCGTTAGATCTGGAAGGGACGCGTGGAATAAATACGCACGATTCAGAGGAATAGTACTCAGAGAGATTTCAGAGGAGGATAGCGAGAGAGTCCTGAAGGCCGAAGTCCGAATAGATCGCAGTCGTCAATCGAAAGGAAGGACGGGGACTGTTGATCCTCGCGTCATTTGAGTTCGTCGATTCAGAGTTCGGGAACGTAAGCGTTGGCTTTCGTGGGAAGAGTTGAAGCCCGAAGCTCGAAGTGATTCTTGTGATTGAGCCCCAGGACATAGCTCGAGGTCACATAATAGAAAGGTCCTAGCACACAGAATGAGTGCCACCGCTAAATTTCTTCGAAGGGCCAAGAAAAGAGTTGTGGGGTTAAGAGGACCCACACTTTGAAGAAAGGGGGACCTGTGATAAAGTTTTTCGGGTTCCAGCAGGGAGCCTAAGAGTCAATTCAACTCGGGTGTTGGAATGATCCTAGACTGGGAGGTCACATAGCCCCAAAGGAGAGAAGAGGATGGGGTTTGCACCAATGTCCCAATTCGGGAGTTGACTTTATTCTTAGGACTCCATATATCTTAGCTACATGAAGGAATTTTCATTTCCCGAACCAATTACATCAAGGAAATGTTAAACAAGTTCAAAATGGAAGACTATAAACCTGTGAGTACTCCTATGGTTATCAATTGCAAGTTGAGAAAAGATGATGAATTTAAATAAGTGGATAAAAGACTCTATACATCAATGATTGGTAGTCTACTCTATGTGGCAACTTCAAGACTAGATGTAATGCAAGAAATTGGGCAGGTCGCAGTATTTTAAGTGGCACCAAAGGAAACCCATGTTCTAGAAATGAAAAGGATATTTATATATATTAAAGGAATAACATATTTTTGGCTATGGTATTCGAAAGGAAATGAGTTAACTATGGTCACCTACATGGATGCAGATTGGGCGGGAAGTATTGATGACAGAAGAAGTACAAGTGGAGCATCTTTCTACTTAGGTGACTACTTAGTGTCCCAGTTGAGCAAGAATAAATCTTCATTATCCTTAAGCATAATATATTGTAGCAGTAACATGTTGTACTCAGATTATATGGATGAAGAAAAACCTTCAAAACATACAAGTGAGATATGATGAGCCTATTTTGATACTCTATGACAACACCAATGCTATAAGAATCCATTGATGCATTCCAAGACCAAACATATTCCTATTAAGTTCCACTTTCTGCGGAAACAAGTCATAGAAAATAATATCAAGTTGGATTACATTGGAACAAAAGAACATATTGTAGACATCTTCACAAATCCTCTTCCTAGGGAGACCTTTGAGTATCTTCAACAAAAACTGGGAGTAATTTCTGCTCCAAATTGATTTTCATAATATTCTGCAAGAAAAAAAAGGGAATATTGTCAGGGGGAGTTACCCTTTGTCATTGATGTCAAAGGGGGAGATAAAAATAGTAAAACTAGAAGCATGAATATAGAGGGAGTCAACATGAAGACAAGAGGATAGTACAATCATTAGGATCATAGCACAAAAATATGGGGAGCACGGTTGTTTTATTAAGTTGCCATCAAATCCAAAGGGGGGAGATTGTTGGAAAATTGGTTTTCAATGATGTGAACCTTATAATAATCCCATAAGAAAATCCCAGAAGCCCCTAAAATTTATGATTATGTGTCCGCTTGAATAATCCTTGAAGAGCCTTGAAGGAGCCTTGACATAAATGTATATAACTCCAAAGTGGTCCCCTTATGGAGTAGCTTTTAAGCATGGCCCTCATGGGATGAGATTAAATGTTGTTTTTTCCACATTCCCAATTTTATTTGTACACAAATGGAGCCCAAATATATCCAATATAAATATTAGAATCCTACATATGTCCAAGATAAAGATTGCAAGATGGAGGTTGTTGAAAGTATTAATTTTTGATCAATTTGGATACCCTATATTTGAGGGAATTTTTACCCTACATAACTAACTCAAATGGAATCCCAAGTTACATGGTTGGAAATATTATTATGATACCTTTCCAACAGTATATGGAAGTCCCTCTAACTCCCTAGGAATGAGGAGATATGAGTTTTTTCGTCTGATAACCTAGTCATAAAATTGAGGTCGGATCAACTAATTTTTGGGGATAGAATTACTATAAATACAGGACAGAATTTTTCATTTTTTGTGTAACCAATGAAGAGATCAATTCTAAGGTGTGCTCAAGGTGATGGGTTATCTTTCTGGTGTGCAAGGTAAGTCTAAAGGATTCTCTTGAGGTCTTTCTTATTCTCAAGGTATGTTATGAGGTTGTGATGTTTTTGTATGCATTGTTATGAGGTTGTGATGTTTTCGTATGCATTGTTATGAGGTTGTGATGTTGTCGTATGCACTACTATGAGGTTGTGATGTTTTCGTGAGTGGATGTTTTTGTTAATGGACATTGTCGTGAACGGATGTTGTCGTCATTGGATGTTTTCATCCTTGATTACATTTTTTTAATGATGTTATGAGGCTTGATAGGGTTTGAAGGATTATCTATGGAACGAAGCATGCAAGTGAAGTCAGAAGTACTCTGTGTATGAATATCTTGGATTTGTGATATCGTATTGAGTTGGTGCTAAGTTGAGAAGATTAGTGTCTTCATTCAATATGTTGGTGCTTGTGTTTTAGGGAGTGGGTGCTTCCTTCCAGTTGGAGTTTGTAAAGCTAGGGGGTTGGTGCCTCCTTCTAGTTGGTGCTGGTAAATCAGGGAGTTGGAGCTTCCTTCAGGTTGGTGCCTATAAATCAGGGGGTTGGTGCCTCCTTCTAGTTGGTTATGGAGAATATTGAAATTTGGGGCTTCCTATGAATGTAATATTAAAATGATATAAGAAAATCATTTTGTGGTTTTCTCCCATTTGGGTTTCCACGTAAAAATAATTGTGTTCTGTGAATGGTTTTTCTGATGATGAATCTTATTGGTAATGGTTAATGTTCACATGATGTGCTTAAAGTTAAAAAATGGTAAAAAGTGCTCAATATGGATTTACACCCCCCCCCCGCTCAGTATTGGTGAATATTATAACACAATTGATGTGTAAATTAAGGATGCAATAATTTTTATTACTATTATTTACATTAACTAGTTATTTTTTATGTTGTAGATTATTACTTGAATTTTTATTACCACCATCAAATAACTTACCTCGCACATACCAAGAGTTGTGTGTCATTATGAAAGATATTGGAATGGAGTATCAGGCTATTAATGCATGTTCAAATGATCATATTATATATTATGGAAAATATGCATCAAAAACGAAATGCCTGCAATATCAAATCAGTAGATATTGAACCAATCAAGTAAAAAAAAGGGTGCCTCGCAAGGTTCTTCATCATATTTTGATAAGTCCACATTTGTAGCGATTTTTCAGATGCCAAATCATTGCACAGCTTATGGATTACCATGCATGGTATAGAATTGAAGATGGTGTTCTTGTAAATGTGTTGAACCTGCACATAATAGATCTAGCTAGAAAATACCACACACATTTGCAAAGAGAAATTGAGAAAGAAGAAGCAAGAGAGAAAGAATGGAAGAATTCTCATTAACCGTAATGAATAATGAATAATTTACACATGATATACTCTGTATAACTCAACCAATGCACACTAGAGGTGAAACCAATGTGCCATAGTGGTGGCCTAAAATGATCTGGACACACACCAGTAATTACGGGAGTAAACTGCCACCTAGTCTAGTCTCTCAAGAAGTTATGGGAGTAAACTACCACCTAGCTGAGTTAACTAGTCTACCAGTCTTCAGTTAACTGACGGAAACAAAGTGAAGTGAGGAGGAGATTAGGGAATCATGGGTAATGTGCTAGTCTGGTGATGATACCAAGGCTAATGCACATTAGCTAGTGATGATCCCAATGTTGCATGGTGACAAAACCAATGCAGCATCTAGACTCCACTCAACTAGTCAAACTAAAGAGAATATTCTCCTTAGAGGAATATTCTTCCTAAAATATAGGAGACTGGATAATGACTAATAAACAAGGAAAAAACTTAATAAAAATAAATCCTAGGTGTGTGTGAAGTAACTCCAACACCCCCCCCTGAACATCACTATGTTGAAAATAAAGAATGGGTCACGGCAACAAGGCCATGTTAGGTACCCAAATACAAAAGATACACTGAAATAAAATGAGGAAAGAAGGAAAACCTCATGGGAAAAAACCCCACTCGAGGTACAATGTATGTAAAAATAAGAACTAACAGTTGTTAGGAAATTGTGTCCTTCACTCCAAGATGACTTCGCAGAGAATGGAACTTCTCCTTAGTGAATTTCTTGGTGAAGATGTATGTCGTTTGTTCTGATGAAGGACAGAACTGTAGGTCGATGATCTCATCATGTACTAAGTCTCATATGTAGTGCATGTGGATCACAATGTGCTTCATCCGCTGCCTCTGAACTGGATCTCTGCAGAACTTCAGAGTGCTCTGGTTGTCACACCAGATGATGATCAGTCGAAGAAACTGAATGCCCAACTTAGTGACAAAATGTTGTAGCCACATAGCCTAAATGGTTATGTTAACTACCCCTCTGTACTCTACCTCGGCTGAAGAAAGAGAAATAGAAGCATGCTTCTTGCTCGACCAATAGATAGGCCCGGAACGAAGACTGAGTGAGTAACCAAATGTGGACTTGCGATCAGTGCTATTGGAAACCCAGTCAGAATCAATGAACCCGGTGAGATCTATTGTAGAGTATGTTGAATAATGAATCCCAAAGGTGATGGTGCCCTATATGTATCGAAGGATACGCTTTGTAGCCTTCCACTGCATCTCATGCGGCTCTTGCATGACCCTGGAAACTGCGCCAACTGCATAGGAGAGGTTTGGTCTAGAGCGTGTGAGATAAAACAAGCTCCCCACTAGTTGTCTGTACAGTGTATTTTCAACTAGTGGAGTGTCCCCACCATCCTCAAATTTGACTTATGATAGGAAAGGATTTGGAGAAAACTTGCAGTCTATCATGTGAAATCTCTAAAGGAGATCTTGTGCATACTTGGCCTGAGACAATTTGATGCATGATGCATCCTGAATGATCTCAAGTCCAAGGAAGAAGTGTAGTGGACCCATGTCAGTCATCAAGAACATCTCATTTAGAATCCTCTTGACTACAGCAATCGATGAAGTCAAGCAACCGATGATTAGCAAATCATCAACATACAGAACTAAGAGTAGAAGTGAATTAGTCATCCTGAGCATGTAGACATTCGGGTATGATTTACAATGTACAAATTTATGTGACAGCAGGTAAGAGTCCATCTTGGCATACCATTCCCTCGGTTCCTGCTTGAGGCCATAAAGAGATTTCTTCATTCGACAGACCAAAGAGGAATCCTGCATAAATCCTTGGGGATGCTCCATATAGATATCCTCAAAGAGATCACCGTGAAGAAATGGATTTGTCATGTCCATCTGATGGACTTCCCATCCCTTGGTTGTCGCAACGGAAAGTGCCAAACGTATGGAATCCATCTTCTCTACTGGAGTGAAGGTCTCATCATAGTCAATGCCATGCACCTACTGAAATCCTTTGGCAACAAGTCTGGCTTTGTATCTACTAATATGTCCATCTGCTACGTTATTGGCTCTGTAGACCCATCTGCATATGACAAGTTTCCTTCCAGAAGAAAGGGGAACTATATCCCAAGTCTGGTTCTCGAGGAGGGATTTGTACTCCTCCTGCATGGTGGATTCCCAAAATGGATTTCCAGCAGCCTCACCATAAGCCTATGGATATGAAGAATGAACCAAGAAAATATGCCTAGATGGAAATGGTCCAGTGGCAGTGAGTGCAATAGAAGGCTCCTCGAAATCATATCGAGTCCTCCTAGTATCAGCTAGATCACCAACAAGATCCCCTGCATCCTGAAGAGTAGTCTGGGCCCACTTAGGCCTCTGATCTGGCTCTGCATCTGCATCTGGATGCATTGAATTTGCATCTGATTGTACTGAATCTGTATCTAGATCACTTGAATCCTATGAATCATAACTATCATCTGAAGAAGAGTCGGCATGTGCATGTTCATCATCTCGAACAGGTAAAAGAATGAAAGTGTATGCATGCGGTTGTTGAGATACATGTGACACGCTTTCCTCGAATTGGACACTTCGCTCAATGATAAGCCATTCCAAGGAAAGATCAATAAGTGTCCAATTCAAGGAAAGTGTCTCAAACAAAGATACACTATGTGCTCTATGGATCAAGTGCCTTCCTTTTTTCAGAGTGAATCTGGGCCCATGAACATGAACTGAAAATATGAAAGTGGGTCACTTCTTATTTGAGGCCGCCCCAAGCCTCGTAGGGGGGTCTTCTCCTTGAAATATCTATGGGTAGATATATTTTGGATGTAGGTTGCACAATTAAGTGATTTGTCCCATAATATTTGTGGAAGTAACTTTTCATGCAGCATGCAAGATGTCATCTCTTTTAGAGATCTATTTTTTCGCTCAACAACTTTGTTTTGCTGCGGAGTATAGGGAACTGTGTGTTGCAACTGAATCCCTGCCTCATGACAAATATTTTGGTTCTCATGGTTTACATACTCTCCCCCATTATCAGTTCAGAGGATTTTGATTTTCTTTCCTGACTATGTCTCAACTAGAGCTTTGAAATCTTTGAGGTGTTGAAAGACCTCTGATTTTTTCTTGAGAAAATAAATCCATGTGAAAAGTGGGAAATCATCAACAAAAATGAGCACATACATTTATTTTTTTATTGAAGGATGCAGAAAAGGTCCCATGAGGTAACTATGGATCAG
Source organism: Picea mariana (assembly GCA_032191745.1). Lineage (NCBI taxonomy): Eukaryota > Viridiplantae > Streptophyta > Pinopsida > Pinales > Pinaceae > Picea > Picea mariana. The sequence goes on along the minus strand of JASDQU010508804.1, from coordinate 36,304 downwards.
ATCTAAAGGAGAGGAAGCTCTCTGAGTCTTTCCTTTGTCGAATTTCTTTTGAGGGTGTTTTCCAAGAACACGTCCCTCACAAATTCCTTTGGAGAAATGGATGTCTGGTAGACCCTCAACCAATATTTTCTTTCTAAGTTGTTGCATGTATCTGAAATTCAAATTCCCGAACCTTTCATGTCATATCCTACTGCTTTCATCAACATGGGTAAGCAGTAAAGCAAAATCTGGTTCAATAAACTTAGAAAATGTATACAATCTAGATTGATGATTTACCTCACTGGTAGCAACCTTGGAATTGGTTTGCATGTCATATATGTCCACTGCATTAGGTGTGAATATGAATTTATTTCCGGTGCCAAAATTCATCATCTGATACACAGAGAGAAGATTGATGGAAAGTTTGGGAACATGTAACACATTCTCGAAGCTTTCGTTGGTGAGTTCAATCCTTCCTTTGTCGATGACCTTGAATAGAGAGTTTTCCCCCATCAAAATAGGAGGACCTTTGCATGCATCCAATGAACAATAGACTACTTTTGTGGCAGCCATGTGATGTGATGCTCCTGAATCTACAATCCAAGCATTGGGAGAGGATTTGATGGCAATCAAGGCATGGCTAGAATTGCCTTTCTTTGGATTCTGATCTTCTGGCTTCTTCTTCTTGGCACCCTCGAGGATGCGATATCCAAGATTGTTTTTTTGAAGTATTTCAGTCATTAGATCTATTTTTTTCTGCATGCATGCAGATTCTGTATAGAATCATTTATGGCAGTATGTGCATTTCTCCCCTTTTCTTTCCTTTCCACCTTTGGATCCGAAGGCATCGGTGAAGGGTTTTGAGTACCCTTCCCTCTTCAGATTTGCATGAGCTTTCCTTATGTATTTATATTTAGATTTCATATATTGATGGCTTACATATTGCATAGTAAGTGCATGCGCCTTTGGACCTTTGATTCTTCCCATGTTGATGAGCTTGGTTTGCTCTTGTGTCAGGGATTCGATAAATTCCTCAAGAGAAGGCATCTTCCAGGTGGCTCCAGAGGCGAATTTGACTGAATGGAATGTGGATATGAACATTGATAATTCAGGACCAAGTTTGGAGAGAATGGTGAGAACCATTTTTTTCTCCTCCTTAGATTTATCAACCCTGCAAGCTTTTAGTTGTGACAGTAAATCCTTGTATTTTGTAAAGAAATCTTGGAGATTGTCGAAACTTTTTGGATCCAATGTGAGAAATTCCACCTCAAGCATGTGACCCCTCATCTCATCTTGTTTTCCAGATATCCCATCCATGGTGGTCCAGGCTTCATTGGGGGTTTTACAGGAAGATATGTGAAAAAGGAGATCGTGAGAAATGAGACTGCAAATTGCTCTGAATGCTTCATCCATTCGATTTAGATACTTGTATTTTTCTATGGATAATGTTGGTTTTGTTTTTGTATTCATGGTTAACATGTACAATCCTCTGCTTTGAAGATGCATGACCATCTTCTCCTTCCATGAAAATAATTTGTAAGGTGTAAGAATGAATTCTTTTGGGAATTCCATTTTTCCGTTGTCTTGGGTATAAATCAACCAATGGGAACTGGAGGTGAAACCAATGTGCCCTAGTGGTGGTCTAGATTGATCTGGACACACACCAACAGTTATGGGAGTAAACTGCCACCTAATCTAGTCTCTCAGGCAGTTACGAGAGTGAACTGCCACCTAGCTGAGTTAACTAGTCTACCAGTCTTCAGTTAACTGACTGAATCAGAGTGAAGTGAGGAGGAGATCAAATAATCATGGGTAATGCGCTATTCTAGTGATGATACCAAGGCTAATTCACATTACTTCGTGATGATCCCAATGTTTCATGGTGACAAAACCAATGTAGCATCTAGACCCAACTCAACTAGTCGAACTGAAGTGAAAACTGAAGAGAATATTCTCCCTAGAGGAATATTCTTCCAAAAATATAGGAGACTGGATAATGACTAATAAATAAAGAAAAACCTTATGAAAAATAAATCCTAGGTGTGTGTGAAGTAACTCCAACAGTTCTTTGAATTCCTGTAGATGGTTCTGCATTTAGGAACATCGAAGAAAGATGGCCAATTTTTAAAGAAGAACCTTGTAATGTTAGGATTTCATTGGTAGTTGATGGTGTCAATCCATTTAGTGAGCTTAGGTATATTTACTTAGTGTGGCCTATTTTTGTTATAAACAATAACCTTCCTCCTTGGATGTCAATAAAGAGGGAGCACACAATTTTGGCAATGATTGTTCCAGGTATTTGTTTACAAAATTGGTTTGAATGTTGCATTTCATTTGTCTTATTCATTGCATAGTTACTTATATATATACAAGGTAGTAATTATGTGTACTTTCACCCAACTAGGTAAGTACCAAGTGAAAGATATGAATGTATACATTGAGCCTCTTATCGACGAGCTACTAAAGTTATGGGTTGGCATCATTATGTACGACATCTCTATACCAATAGGGAAAAAACAATTTCAATTCCATGGAATACTTACATGGACAATTCATGATTCCCCAAGGATAACACATTTTTGTGGTATGTAACATACTACTACACTTTAATAGTCTATAATTTTTTGAAAATATGATGCATGCTTCTTAAATATTAATTCTTTGTTATATAAATAATACTGACATTAATCCATATCTTGCAGGTCTTCAAACAAAGGGTAAATTTGCATGTCCAGTTTGTGGTCCTAGGATGAAATCGCATCATTCAAGAATTCTATAAAAGGAGGTATCTGATGAGCATGGGCACTTCCTCCCTAAGAACCATAGGCATCGAACTACAGAAAAACATATTTTCAATTTGAAAGAAGAGACTGGAATAAAACCACGAAGAATGACACCTCACCTATGGAAGTTGGAATATAATAGAAATCATCAAAGTAAGCATTCAGCCTATGTGTCATATATATTAATGTTTTACAATTTTTATTTGTATTGAATTATGTTTATAGTATCTAACAATTGTTGTTGTAATCTCATTAATTATTTTTCATAAATGTCATCAAGGAATTAATGGGCTTCCACGAGGAATAAAAAGTTACCCTATACAATTCAATAGGTTTCCCTACTATGAGCACCTACAAATAGCTCATTTGTTTGATACAATGCATATTGGGAAGAATGTAACAGAAACATTGAGAATCGTAGATGGAAGGAGTAACAAAGAAAAAATTGTTAAAATTTGTACTGACATTCAGGAAGCCAATCATGCACTACAAAATGTGATTTATTAAAATAGCAATGGACACTGAAATAGTCTTCCATGGTCATTTATAGAGAAAGAAAACAATGTTTTAAAAGAGGTCATTCGCAAAATTAAATTTCCCACGAGATTTGCTTCAAACATAAAGAATATATAAACGAAGAAAGGTGAATTTGGTGGGGTGAAAACTCATGATTGGCATACCTTAATTAAGGTAATTATTTTCGTATATTTCTATATTGGTAAATATAAAAAAAATTAGTATTATAATGCATTTTTCTTTCCAAAAAAATTAATGATCCCTTTTTTGTTACAGTATGTTCTACCCCTCTATCACTCCATGACAACTTTGACAATAATGTAAAACAAGTTATATATGTTTCGAAAATACATGAGGTAAATATTAATGATTTATATGCAAAATATGTGTTGCTCAACTTGTAAACATATGTTTTACTTTCAATGTATATACGTTGTTGTTGAAACCTATGATTTGATTTGTTCTATCATGTATAGGTGGTTGTCATCTAAATAAATCCATAAATAAGATATTAAATATTGGAGGAGAGAAATTCCTCGACTAATGTGTGAAATGCAAAAGTATCTACCGCTGACATTTTTCAATGCACAAGAACACTACCTCATACACCAAGTTAAGGAGATTGAAATGTGTGGACCTATACACACAAGGTCGATGTGGATGGTGGAGAGGCACTTGAAGTCATTAAAGGATTTTGTTAGACAAAGAGCATGTCCTGATGGCTCTATGGTGGAGGGACATGTGGTATATCAATATTTGGTGTATATTAGTCAGTATCTTCCTAAATCATGAAGGTGCCTCTGGTTTGGGATGTCAATTCCATTAACAAATTTGAAGGGGAGGTCCTGGTGAGGAAAGGTAGAATGAGGAAAGTGAAAGGTAATTAGATGGTAGAGATCTATAACACTTTGCATTGTTGTTGATTTATTTATATATTGTACTTATTTAATTTTTATTTAGCTTCCATGATCAATTATTAATTTTTATTCTAATTAGTAATTTTTATTCTTTTTTCATATAGTTGGTGGAGAGCGGGATGCACTACATTTATACATCGCAAAAAATATTGATTGGATGAAGGTATGGATAGATCGATGTATACAATGTAATGGTAGGTTATCATGGGAAGGGGTGGCTACTTTGTGTAAAGAATCTCATCATAATCAAGATACCAATCTTACTCAGAGGGAAATCGGTTTAGCATATGGTTTAAAAGATAAATAGGAAAGCATATTATTCACCCAAATCATTTTCAGTTTTTTTCCAATATATTAATCTATGTGGTGTGTTTTTTTGTAAAATTTTCCTAAGTCTAAATATGTTTATTGATTGATAATGCATTTTTTACGCGTCAGGCATATTACAGTTGACACACCACAAGGCTATGTGGTACAATGGTCATAAATTTTGCATCAAAAAGTTGGATGACAATACGAAAAAATATGATTTTGGGATAGCTACAATCTTTCAGGTCATCAATGTTTCCTCAAAAAGTGATAGGAATCCAACAATATCATAAAATAGATATTATGGGTATTTGGATGATATAATCGTGTGTGACTTTAAATCCTTCAAGTTAGTTTTGTTCAAGATCAAATTGTGTAGGTTACATATGAATTAATTTGATCCAGATAGAATTGTCATTGATCATTCCAATGGATTTACCATGGTTAATACAAGGATGTTTGAGTCAGGTAAAAAAACTTATGTTCTTCCAAGACAATGTGAGCAAGTCTTTTATTCAGATGTTCCAGGTAAAGTAGGTTGATCATACATTGTTAGATATGATCCAAGAGGAAGGAATGTAAAGTATAATGTACCAGAAGAAGATGATGTTGAAGAAGAAGAAGATGATTATATTGAAGAAGAAGAAGATGCATAGGAGCATGAGGTAGATGTGTCATCAAATAAGGAAGTCGAACAAGTTGAGCCAAATGTAGATTATAATGTTCTCGGCGATGATATTGACAATGATATTATCAAAAAATGACATTGATGATGATGTTGATATGGCCAATCCTTTCAACATCTATTTTCAAACAAATGATACATATGTAGACTTGGATTAAGAAGAAGATGATCAATGATATTGAAGAAATGATGAAATCTAGGAGTTATGTTATTATATCTTTTATATGATTTATTCTCTTTAAAGTATTTATTTATATGGGTTAATCATCATCGTCATCGCCATGATTTTCGTCATCATAATAAACATTGTCATCATCATCGTCGTCGGCGTCGGCGTCGGCGTCGGCGTCACTATCATGATTGTTGTCATGGTGTCATCGTCATCGCCTTCATCGTCGTCGTCGTTGTCATTATTGTCATCACCATAATCAACATTGTCGTCTTCATCGTCATCGTCGTCATCATT
>JASDQU010508804.1:7880-28198 GCA_032191745.1 Picea mariana | reverse complement strand
ATTAGAAGAAAAGGTCTAAATAGAACAACCAGAAGGGTTTCTACTATCATAAAAGGAAGATTGTGTTTTCATATTGAAGAAATCTCTCTATGGACTTAAGAAATATTTCAGAGCTTGGTACTCAATATTGGACAGGTACTTACATCAAAAAGGGTTCAAAAAGGGAAATGCAGATAGTAACATCTACATAAAAGTGGATCAAGTAAATATGATTATTATAGAAGTGTATGTTGATGAAATCATATTTGGAAGTGATGACGATATATTGAGTCAAACATTTTCCAAGGATATGCATAATGAATTTGAAATGTCTGATGCAGGAGCATCGCTCCACCTCAGCACGCGCCAGCTAATTTGCATGAGTGGTGTGCATTCAAGGAAAGGAGAGGTGTCGCCCTCTCATTTTGACTTCGAAAATATAAATCGTAATTAAGGAAATTAATGTTGACAAGTTGATAGAGATAATTTGTGCCTTCACATAAGCTGTAGATTAGGTCGCCATTAAGTGGTTAACGGTAGGATGGATCTGTATCCAATTTGGATCAGATTTGCATCATTGTAATCTGCCTCATTAGTCAAGTGTTTTGAATGGTGATTAGACATCACTAGCTTAGCTTGGATGGAAGCTCATCGAGCCCCTCTTGTATAGACTCTTGTATTGTTTCCAGTAGAGCATAGATAGTAGAGGAGAGTTGAGAGACGAGACTCAGATGTAGTCCGGACTCACATATTGTAATGGACATTCTACCATTAATAGAAAGTAACAGATTTTCCTGTTTATCAACTTCTGTGAAATGGATGTTTAGTTGTGAATGTCATTCGTATGTGTTTTCACTGTAGATGTATGTTAGAAATTGTCTGCAGGGATAGAATCATAATCTTCTATCTGTGAGTGTGTTGGATTAGTTTTTTTTTCTCAAGGATAAGTGCAAGGAGTGCGTGACAGAGAGTCGAAACTCTATGAACCGATGCAAGGAGTGTGTGTCTGAACTCATTCAAGTCAGAAGAGAAGCTTCTAGGAGGGAACACCAGGATAATTCACATACTCGGAGGGAAATTTCAAGGTGGTTTAATACCTTGGGAAGAAATATTGTGTGGGAGGAAGCACAGTGTAGAGTCACTGAATACTTTGTAATACTCTGCCAGGAGAGCATAGAGAAAGTATGAGTGCATACAAGAGCAACACATTCTAAAGTGTTGGAGGTGTTGAGAGAACCTCGGGGTTTCTAAACACTCTAAGGAAGGAAGGCTTTGCAAGAGTGCATCAATGAAGGAAAGGAGATGCTTTAAGACTTTTGGAAGGGCTCAGGGAGAAGTCGTCGAAAGGATTAACGGAGTGCAAGGAGTGGGCCAAGGATACAGTAAGTTCATCTTACAAGCTCAGGAGGAAGGGCGTTAAGTTGCCATGAGGGCACTAGAAGGTCCACTAAAGGACGCAGAGGAACAGAGAACCTCGAAGTGTTCAAGCCGAGCAAAGTCGTAGAAGAATTTACGCAGAACTTTTCAAGGAGTGCAGAGGAAAGGCCGAGAACAATCTAATTCTTAGGCAAAAATTGCGCTAAGTCTGTAAGAGGGTCAAAGACTCGTCAAAGTTTCGAAGACCGTGAAATCATCCATCGTCGAGAGGAGACAGGTGGCAGAATATCAGGATATCTGGGAGTTGGATCTCTGGGAGGTTTTCCAAGAGAAAACAAAGATCTTCGTGAAGTCGTGAAAAGTTGTTTGAATCCAAACCATTAGATCTGGAAGGGATGCATGGAATAAATCCGCACGATTCAGAGGAATAGTACTCAGAGAGATTTCATAGGAGGATAGTGAGAGAGCCCTGAAGGCCGAAGTCTGAATAGATCGCAGTCATCGATCGAAAGGAAGGACGGGGATTGTTGATCCTCATGTTGTTTGAGTTCGTCGATTCGGAGTTCGAGAACGTAAGCGTTGGCTTTCGTGGGAAGAGTCGAAGCCCGAAGCTCTAAGTTATTCTTGTGATTGAGCCCCGGGACATAGCTCGAGGTCACATAATAGAAAGGTCCTGGCACACAGAACGACTGCCACCACTAAATTTCTTTGAAGAGCCAATACAAGAGTTGTGGGGTTAAGAGGACCCACACTTTGAAGAAAGGGGGACCTGTGATAAAGTTTGTCGGGTTCCAGCAGGGAGCCTAAGAGTCAATTCAACTCGAGTGTTGGAATGATCCTAGACTGGGAGGTCGCATAGCCCCAAAGGAGAGAAGAGGATGGGGTTTGCACCAATGTCCCAATTCGGGAGTTGACTTTATTCTTAGGACTCCATATATCTTAGCTACATGAAGGAATTTTCATTTCCCAAACCAATTACATCAAGGAAATGTTAAACAAGTTCAAAATGGAAGACTATAAACCTGTGAGTACTCCTATGGTTATCAATTGCAAGTTGACAAAAGATGATGAATTTAAAGAAGTGGATAAAAGACTCTATACATCAATGATTGGTAGTCTACTCTATGTGGCAGCTTCAAGACTAGATGTAATGCAAGAAATCGGGCAAGTCACGGTATTTCAAGTGGCACCAAAGGAAACCCATGTTCTAGAAATGAAAAGGATATTCATATATATTAAAGGAATAACATATTTTTGGCTATGGTATTCGAAAGGAAATGAGTTAACTATGGTCACCTACATGGATGCAGATTGGGCAGGAAGTATTGATGATAGAAGAATTACAAGTGGAGCATCTTTCTACTTAGGTGACTACTTAGTGTCCCGGTTGAGCAAGAACAAATCTTCATTATCCTTAAGCATAATATATTGTAGCAGTTACATGTTGTACTCAGATTATATGGATGAAGAAAAACCTTCAAAACATACAAGTGAGATATGATGAGCCTATTTTGATACTCTATGACAACACCAATGCTATAAGAATCCATTGATGCATTCCAAGACCAAACATATTCCTATTAAGTTCCACTTTCTGCGGGAACAAGTCATAGAAAATAATATCGAGTTGGATTGCATTGGAACAAAAGAACATATTGTAGACATCTTCACAAATCCTCTTCCTAGGGAGACCTTTGAGTATCTTCGACAAAAACTAAGAGTAATTTCTGCTCCAAATTGATTTTCATAATATTCTACAAGAAAAAAAAGGGAATATTGTCAGTGGGAGTTACCCTTTGTTGTTGATGTCAAAGGGGGAGATAAAAATAGTAAAACTAGAAGCATGAATATAGAGGGAGTCAGCATGAAGACAAGAGGATAGTACAATCATTAGGATCAGAGCACAAAAATATGGGGAGCACGGTTGTTTTATTAAGTTTCCATCAAATCCAAAGGGGGGAGATTGTTGGAAAATTGGTTTTCAATGATGTGAACCTTATAATAATCCCATAAGAAAATCCCATAAACCCCTAAAATTTATGATTATGTGTCCGCTTGAATAATCCTTGAAGAGCCTTGAAGGAGCCTTGACATAAATGTATATAACTCCAAAGTGGTCCCCTTATGGAGTAGCTTTTAAGCATGGCCCTCATGGGATGAGATTAAATGTTGTTTTTTCCACATTCCCAATTTGATTTGTACAAAAATGGAGCCCAAATATATCCAATATAAATATTAGAATCCTACAGATGTCCAAGATAAAGATTGCAAGATGGAGGTTGTTGAAACTATTAATTTTTGGTCAATTTGGATACCCTATATTTGAGGGAATTTTTACCCTACATAACTAACTCAAATGGAATCCCAAGTTACATGGTTGGAAGTATTATTATGATACCTTTCCAACGGTATATGGAAGTCCCTCTAACTCCCTAGGAATGAGGAGATATGAGTTTTTTTGTCTGATAACCTAGTCATAAAATTGAGGTCGGATCAACTCATTTTTGGGGATAGAATTACTATAAATTCAGGACAGAATTTTTAATTTTTTGTGTAACCAATGAAGATATCAATTCTAAGGTGTGCTCAAGGTGATGGGTTATCTTTCTGGTGTGCAAGGTAATTCTAAAGGATTCTCTTGAGGTCTTTCTTATTCTCAAGGTATGTTATGAGGTTGTGATGTTTTTGTATGCATTGTTATGAGGTTGTGATGTTTTCGTATGCATTGTTATGAGGTTGTGATGTTGTCGTATGCACTACTATGAGGTTGTGATGTTTTCATGAGTGGATGTTTTTGTGAGTGGATGTTTTTGTTAATGGACATTGTCGTGAACGGATGTTGTCGTCATTGGATGTTGTTTTTTTAATGATGTTATGAGGCTTGATAGGGTTTGAAGGAATATCTATGGAATGAAGCATGCAAGTGAAGTCAGAAGTACGCTATGTATGAATATCTTGGATTTGTGATATCGTATTGAGTTGGTGCTAAGTTGATAAGATTAGTGTCTTCATTCAATATGTTGGTGCTTGTGCTTTAGGGAGTGGGTGCTTCCTTCCAGTTGGAGTTGGTAAAGCTAGGGGGTTGGTGCCTCCTTCTAGTCGGTGCTGGTAAATCAAGGAGTTGGAGCTTCCTTCAGGTTGGTGCCTATAAATCAGGGGGTTGGTGCCTCCTTCTAGTTGGTTATGGAGAATATTGGAATTTGGGGCTTCTATGAATGTAATATTAAAATGATATAAGAAAATCATTATGTGGTTTTCTCCCATTTGGGTTTCCACGTAAAAATAATTGTGTTCTGTGAATGGTTTCTGTGATGATGGATCTTATTGGTAATGGTTAATGTTTACATGATGTGCTTAAAGTTAAAAAATGGTAAAAAGTGCTCAATATGGATTTACCCCCCCCCGCTCAGTATTAGTGAATATTATAACACAATTAATGTGTAAATTAAGGATGCAATAATTTTTATTACTATTATTTACATTAACTAGTTTTTTTTATGTTGTAGATTATTACGTGAATTTTTATTACCACCGTCCAATAACTTACCTCACACATACCAAGAGTTGTGTGTCATTATGAAAGATATTGGAATGGAGTATCAGGATATTAATGCATGTTCAAATGATCATATTATATATTATGGAAAATATGCATCAAAAATGAAATGCCTGCAATATCAAATTAGTAGATATTGAACCAATCAAGTAAAAAAAAGGGTGCCTCGCAAGGTTCTTCATCATATTTTGATAATTCCACATTTGCAGTGATTGTTCAGATGCCAAATCATTGCACAGCTTATGGATTACCATGCATGGTATAGAATTGAATATGATGTTCTTGTAAATGCGTTGAACCTGCACATAATAGATCTAGCTAGAAAGTACCACACACATTTGCAAAGAGAAATTGAGAAAAAAGAAGCAAGAGAGAAAGAATGGAAGAATTCTCATTAACCGTAATGAATAATGAATAATTTACACATGATATACTCTATATAATTCAACCAATGCACAATGGAGGTGAAACCAATGTGCCATAGTGGTGGCCTAGAGTGATCTGGACACACACCAGTAATTACGAGGGTAAACTGCCACCTAGTCTAGTCTCTCGGGAAGTTACGGGAGTAAACTTCCACCTAGCTGAGTTAACTAGTCTACCAGTCTTCAGTTAACTGACTGAAACAAAGTGAGGTGAGGAGGAGATCAGGGAATCATGGGTAATGTGCTAGTCTGGTGATGATACCAAGGCTAATGCACATTAGCTAGTGATGATCCCAATGTTGCATGGTGACAAAACCAATGCAGCATCTAGACTCCACTCAACTAGTCAAACTGAAGAGAATATTCTCCTTAGAGGAATATTCTTCCTAAAGTATAGGAGACTGGATAATGACTAATAAACAAGGTAAAAACTTAAGAAAAATAAATCCTAGGTGTGTGTGAAGTAACTCCAACACCCCCCCCTGAACATCACTATGTTGAAAATAAAGAATGGGTCCCGGCAACAAGGCCATGTTAGGTACCCAAATACAAAAGATACACTGAAATAAAATGAGGAAAGAAGGAAAATCTCATGGGAAAAAACCCCACTCGAGGTACAATGTATGTAAAAATAAGAACTGACAGTTGTTAGGAAATCGTGTCCTTCACTCCAAGACGACTTTGCAAAGAATGGAACTTCTGCTTAGTGAATTTCTTGGTGAAGATGTATGTCGTTTGTTCTGATGAAGGACAAAATTGTAGGTCGATGATCTCATCATGTACTAAGTCTCATATGTAGTGCATGTGGATCACGATGTGCTTCATCCACTGCCTCTGAACTGGATCTCTGCAGAACTTCAGAGTGCTCTAGTTGTCACACCAGATGATGATCAGTCGATGAAACTGAATGCCCAACTTAGTGATAAAATGTTGTAGCCACATAGCCTAAATGGTTATGTTAACTACCCCTCTGTACTCTACCTCGGCTGAAGAAAGAGAAATAGAAGCATGCTTCTTGCTCGACCAATAGATAGGCCCAGAACAAATACTGAGTGAGTAACCAGATGTGGACTTACGATCAGTGCTATTGTCAACTCAGTCAAAATCAATTAACCCGGTGAGATCTATTGTAGAGTATGTTGAATAATGAATCCCAAAGGTGATGGTGCCCTATACGTATCGAAGGATACACTTTACAGCCTTCCACTGCATCTCATGCGGCTCTTGCATGACCCTGGAAACTGCGCCAATTGCATAGGAGAGGTTTGGTCTAGAGTGTGTGAGATAAAACAAGCTCCCCACTAGTTGTTTGTACAGTGTATTTTCAACTAGTGGAGTGTCCCCACCATCCTCAAATTTGACTTCTGATAGGAAAGGATTTGGAGCAAACTTGCAGTCTATCATGTGAAATCTCTAAAGGAGATCTTGTGCATACTTGGCCTGAGACAGTTTGATGCATGATGCATCCTGAATGATCTCAAGTCCAAGGAAGAAGTGTAGCGGACCCATGTCATTCATCAAGAACATCTCATGTAGAATCCTCTTGACTACAGCAATCGATGAAGTCAAGCAACCGATGATTAGCAAATCATCAACATACAGAACTAAGAGTAGAAGTGAATCAGTCATCCTGAGCATGTAGACATTTGGGTTTGATTTACAATGTACAAATTTATGTGACAGCAGGTAAGAGTCCATCTTGGCATACCATTCCCTCGGTGCCTGCTTGAGGCCATAAAGAAATTTCTTCATTCGACAGACCAAAGAGGAATCCTGCATAAATCCCTGGGGTTGCTCCATATAGATATCCTCAAAGACATCACCATGAATAAATGGATTCGTCACGTCCATCTGATGGAATTCCCATCCCTTGGTTGTCTCAATGGAAAGTGCCAAGCGTATGGAATCCATCTTCTCTACTGGAGTAAAGGTCTCATCATAGTCAATGCCATGCACCTACTGAAATCCTTTGGCAACAAGCCTGGATTTATATCTGCTAATATGTCCATCTTCTACGTTCTTGGTCCTATAGACCCATCTTCATATGACAAGTTTCCTTCCAGAAGAAAGGGGAACTATATTCCAGGTCTGGTTCTCAAGGAGGGATTTGTACTCCTCCTGCATGGTGGATCCCCAAAAGGGATTTCCAGCAGCCTCACCATAAGCCTATGGATCTGAAGAATGAACCAAGAAAATATGCCTAGATGGAAATGGTCCAGTGGTAGTGAGTGCAATAGAAGGCTCCTCGAAATCATATCGAATCCTCCTAGTATCAGTTGGATCACCAACAAGATCCCCTGCATCCTGAAGAGTAGTCTGGGCCCACTTAGGCCTCTGATCTGGATCTGCATCTGCATCTGGATGCACTAAATTTGCATCTGATTGTACTGAATCTGTATCTAGATCATTTGAATCCTATGAATCATAACTCTCATCTGAAGAAGAGTCGCCATGTGCATGCTCATCATCTCGAACAGGTGGAAGAATGAAAGTGTATGCATGTGGTTGTTGAGATACATGTGACACGCTTTCCTCGAATTGGACACTTCGCTCAATGATGAGCCAGTCCAAGGAAAGATCAATAAGTGTCCAATTTGAGGAAAGTGTCTCAAACAAAGATACACTATGTTCTCTATGGATCAAGTGCCTTCCTCTTTTCAGAGTGAATCTGGGCCCATGCACATGAAATGAAAATATGAAAGTGGGTCACTTCTGATTTGAGGCCGCCCCAAGCCTCGTAGGGGGTCTTATCCTTGAAATATCTATGGGTAGATATATTTTGGATGTAGGTTGCACAATTAAGTGATTTTTCCCATAATATTTGTGGAAGTAACTTTTCATGCAGCATGCAATATGCCATCTCTTTTAGAGATCTATTTTTCCGCTCAACAACTTTGTTTTGCTGTGGAGTATAGGGAACTGTGTGTTGCAACTGAATCCCTGCCTCATGAAAAATATTTTGGTTCTCATGGCTTACATACTCTCCCCCATTATCAGTTCAGAGGATTTTGATTTTCTTTCCTGACTATGTCTCAACCAGAGCTTTGAAATCTTTGAGGTGTTGAAAGACCTCTGATTTTTTCCTGAGAAAATAAATCCATGTGAAAAGTGAGAAATCATCAACAAAAATGAGCACATACATTTATTTTTTGATTGAAGGATGCAGAAAAGGTCCCATGAGGTAACTATGGATCATATCTAAAGGAGAGGAAGCTCTCTGAGTCTTTCCTTTGTTGAATTTCTCTTGAGGGTGTTTTCCAAGAACACGTCCCTCACAAATTCCTTTGGAGAAATGGATGTCTGGTAGACCCTCAACCAATATTTTCTTTCTAAGTTGTTGCATGTATCTGAAATTCAAATGCCTGAGCCTTTCATGTCATATCCTACTGCTTTCATCAGCATGGGTAAGCAGTAAAGAAAAATCTAGTTCAATAAACTTAGAAAATGTATACAATCTAGATTGATGATTTACCTTACTAGTAGCAACCCTGGAGTTGGTTTGCATGTCATATATGTCCACTGCATTAGGTGTGAATATGAATTTATTTTCGGTGCCAAAATTCATCATCTGATACACAAAGAGAAGATTGACGGAAATTTTGGGAACGTGTAACACATTCTCAAAGATTTCGTTGGTGAGTTCAATCCTTCCTTTGTCGGTGACCTCGAATAGAGAGTTGTCCCCCATCAGAATAGGAGGACCTTTGCATGCATCCAATGAACAATAGACTACTTTTGTGGCAGCCATGTGATGTGATGCTCCTGAATCTATGATCCAAGCATTGGGAGAGGAGTTGATGGCAATCAAGGCATGGCTAGAATTGCCTTTCTTTGGATTCTGATCTTCTAGCTTCTTCTTCTTGGCACCCTCGAGGATGTGATATCCAAGATTGTTTTGTTGAAGTATTTCAATCATTAGATCTATTTTTTTCTGCATGCATGCAGATTCTGTATAGAATCCTTTATGGCAATATGTGCATTTCTCCCCTTTTCTTTCCTTTCCACCTTTGGATCCGAAGGCATCGGTGAAGGGTTTTGAGTACCCTTCCTTCTTTGGATTTGCATGAGCTTTCCTTTTGTATTTATATTTAGATTTCAGATATTGATGGCTTACATATTGCATAGTAAGTGCATGCGCCTTTGGACCTTTGATTCTTCCCATGTTGATGAGCTTGGTTTGCTCTTGTGTCAAGGATTCGATAAATTCCTCAAGAGAAGGCATCTTCCAGGTGGCTCCAGAGGCGAATTTGAATGAATGGAATGTGGATATGAACACGGATAATTCAGGACCAAGTTTGGAGAGAATGGTGAGAACCATTTTTTTCTCCTCCTTAGATTTATCAACCCTGCAAGCTTTCAGTTGTGACAGTAAATCCTTGTATTTTGTAAAGAAATCTTGGAGATTGTCGAAGCTTTTTGGATCCAATGTGAGAAATTACACCTCAAGCATGTGACCCCTCATCTCATCTTTTTTTCTATATATCCCATCCATGGTGGTCTAGGCTTTATTAGGGGTTTTACAGGAAGATATGTGAAAAAGGAGATCACGAGAAATGAGACTGCAAATTGCTCTGAATGCTTCATCCATTCGATTTAGATACTTGTATTTTTCTATGGATAATGTCAGTTTTGTTTTTGTATTCATGGTTAACATGTACAATCCTCTGCTTTGAAGATGCATGACCATCTTCTCCTTCCATGAAAATAATTTGTAAGGTGTAAGAATGAATTCTTTTGGGAATTCCATTTTTTTGTTGTCTTTAATCTTTTGTACCTGCAAAAAAAAAATGGTGTAGCTTTTGCTTAGCAGTCCATCGGCTCTGATACCATGTAAATGTGTTGAACCTGCATATAATATATCTAGCTATAAAATACCACACACATTTGAAAAGAGAAATTGAGAAAGAAGAAGCAGGAGAGAAAGAATGGAAGAATTCCCATTAACCGTAATGACTAATGAATCATTTACACATGATATACTCTATATAAATCAACCAATGGGAACTGGAGGTGAAACCAATGTGCCCTAGTGGTGATCTAGATTGATCTGGACACACACCAACAGTTATGGGAGTAAACTGCCACCTAGTCTAGTCTCTCAGGCAGTTACGAGAGTGAACTGCCACCTAGCTGAGTTAACTAGTCTACCAGTCTTCAGTTAACTGACTGAAATAGAGTGAAGTGAGGAGGAGATCAAGGAATCATGGGTAATGCGCTATTCTAGTGATGATACCAAGGCTAATGCACATTACTTGGTGATGATCCCAATGTTTCATGGTGACAAAACCAATGTAGCATCTAGACCCCACTCAACTAGTCAAACTGAAGTGAAAACTGAAGAGAATATTCTCCCTAGAGGAATATTCTTCCAAAAATATAGGAGACTGGATAATGACTAATAAACAAGGAAAAACCTTATGAAAAATAAATCCTAGGTGTGTGTGAAGTAACTCCAACAGTTCTTCGAATTCCTGTAGATGGTTCTGCATTTAGGAACATCGAAGAAAGATGGCCAATTTTTAAAGAAGAACCTTGTAATGTTAGGCTTTCATTGGTAGTTGATGGTGTCAATCCATTTAGTGAGCTGAGGTATATTTACTTAGTGTGGCCTATTTTTGTTATAAACAATAATCTTCCTCCTTGGATGTCAATAAAGAGGGAGCACACAATTTTGGCAATGATTGTTCCAGGTATTTGTTTACAAAATTGGTTTGAATGTTGCATTTCATTTGTCTTATTCATTGCATAATTACTTACATATATACAAGGTAGTAATTATGTGTACTTTCACCCAACCAGGTAAGTACCAAGTGAAAGATATGAAT
Source organism: Picea mariana (assembly GCA_032191745.1). Lineage (NCBI taxonomy): Eukaryota > Viridiplantae > Streptophyta > Pinopsida > Pinales > Pinaceae > Picea > Picea mariana. The sequence goes on along the minus strand of JASDQU010508804.1, from coordinate 17,036 downwards.
GTATACATTGAGCCTCTTATCGACGAGCTACTAAAGTTATGGGTTGGCATCATTATGTATGACATCTCTAGACCAATAGGGAAAAAAAAAATTCAATTCCATGGAATACTTACATGGACAATTCATGATTCCCCAGGGATAACACATTTTTGTGGTATGTTACTACTACACTTTAATAGTCTATAATTTTTTGAAAATATGATGCATGCTTCTTAAATATTAATTCTTTTTTATATAAATAATACTGACATTAATCCATAGCTTGCAGGTCTTCAAACAAAGGGTAAATTTGCATGTCCAGTTTGTGGTCCTAGGATGAAATCGCATCATTCAAGAATTCTATAAAAGGAGGTATTTGATGAGTATAGGCACTTCCTCTCTAAGAACCATAGGCATCGAACTACAGAAAAACATATTTTCAATTTGAAAGAAGAGACTGGAATAAAACCACGAAGAATGACACCTCAGCTATGGAAGTTGGAATATAATAGAAATCATCAAAGTAAGCATTCATCCTATGTGTGATATATATTAATGTTTTACAATTTTAATTTGTATTGAATTATGTTTATTGTATCTAACAATTGTTGTTGTAATCTCATTAATTATTTTTCATAAATGTCATCAAGGAATTAATGGGCTTCCATGAGGAATAAAAAGTTACCCTATACAATTCAATAGGTTTCCCTACTATGAGCACCTACAAATAGCTCATTTGTTTGATACAATTCATATCGGGAAGAACGTAACAGAAACATTGTGGAGAATCGTAGATGGAAGGAGTAACAAAGAAAAAATTGTCAAAATTTGTAGGGGCATTCAAGAAGCCAATCATGCACTACAAAATGTGATTTATTAAAATAGCAATGGACACTGAAATAGTCTTCCATGGTCATTTATAGAGAAAGAAAGCAATGTTGTAAAAGAGGTCATTCGTAAAATTAAATTTCCCACGAGATTTGCTTCAAACATAAAGAATATATAAACGAAGAAAGGTGAATTTGGTGGGGTGAAAACTCATGATTGGCATACCTTAATTAAGGTAATTATTTTGGTATATTTCTATATTGGTAAATATAAAAAAAAAAAATTATTATTATAATTTTTTTTTCTTTCCAAAAAAATTAATGATCCCTTTTTTGTTACAGTATGTTCTACCCCTCTATCACTCCATGACAACTTTGACAATAATGTAAAACAAGTTATATATGTTTCAAAAATACATGAGGTAAATATTAATGATTTATATGCAAAATATGTGTTTCTCAACTTGTAAACATATGTTTTACTTTCAATGTATATACATTGTTGTTGAAACCTATGATTTGATTTGTTATATCATGTATAGGTGGTTGTCATCTAAATAAATCCATAAATAAGATATAAAATATTGGAGGAGAGAAATTCCTCGACTAATGTGTGAAATGCAAAAGTATCTACCGCCGACATTTTTCAATGCACAAGAACACTACCTCATACACCAAGTTGAGGAGATTGAAATGTGTGGACCTATACACACAAGGTCGATGTGGATGGTGGAGAGGCACTTGAAGTCATTAAAGGATTTCGTTAGACAAAGAGCATGTCCTGAGGGCTCTATGGTGGAGGGACATGTGGTATATCAATATTTGGTGTATATTAGTCAGTATCTTCCTAAATCATGAAGGTGCCTCTGATTTGGGATGTCAATTCCATTAACAAATTTGAAGGGGAGGTCCTGGTGAGGAAAGGTAGAATGAAGAAAGTGAAAGGTAATTAGATGGTAGAGATCTATAACACTTTGCATTGTTGTTGATTTATTTATATATTGTACTTATTTAATTTTTATTTAGCTTCCATGATCAATTATTAATTTTTATTCTAATTAGTAATTTTTATTTTTTTTTCATATAGTTGGTGGAGAGAGGGATGCACTACATTTATACATCGCAAAGAATATTGATTCGATGAAGGTATGGATAGATCGATGTATACAATGTAATGGTAGGTTATCATGGGAAGGGGTAGCTACTTTGTTTAAAGAATCTCATCATAATCAACATACCAATCTTACTCAGAGGGAAATCGGTTTAGCATATGGTTTAAAAGATAAATAGGAAAGCATATTATTCACCCAAATCATTTTCAGTTTTTTTCCAATATATTAATCTATGTGGTGTGTTTTTTTATAAAATTTTCCTAAGTCTAAATATGTTTATTGATTGATGATGCATTTTTTACGCGTCAGGCATATTACAGTTGACACACCACAAGGCTATGTGGTGCAATGGTCATAAATTTTGCATCAAAAAGTTGGATGACAATACGAAAAAATATGATTTTGGGATAACTACAATCTTTCAGGTCATCAATGTTTCCTCAAAAACTGATAGGCATCCAACAATATCATAAAATAGATATTATGGGTATTTGGATGATATAATCGTGTGTGACTTTAAATCCTTCAAGTTAGTTTTGTTCTAGATCAAATGGTATAGGTTACATATGAATTAATTTGATCCATATAGAATTGTCATTGATCATTCCAATGGATTTACCATGGTTAATGCAAGGACGTTTGAGTCAGGTAAAAAAACTTATGTTCTTCCAAGACAATGTGAGCAAGTCTTTTATTCAGATGTTCCAGGTAAAGTAGGTTGATCATACATTGTTAGATATGATCCAAGAGGAAGGAATGTAAAGTATAATGTACCAGAAGAAGATGATGTTGAAGAAGAAGAAGATGATTATATTGAAGAAAAAGAAGATGCAGAGGAGCATGAGGTAGATGTATCATCAAATAAGGAAGTCAAACAAGTTGAGCCAAATGTAGATTATAATGTTCTCGGCGATGATATTGACAATGATATTATCGAAAAATGGCATTGATGATGATGTTGATATGGCCAATCCTTTCAACGTCTATTTCAAACAAATGATACATATGTAGACTTGGATGAAGAAGAAGATGATCAATGATATTGAAGAAATGATGAAATCTAGGAGTTATGTTATTATATATTTTATATGATTTATTCTCTTTAAAGTATGTATTTATATGGGTTAATCATCATCGTCATTGCCATGATTTTCATCATCATAATCAACATTGTCATCATCATCGTCATCGTCGTCGTCGTCGTCGTCGTCGTCGTCGTCATCACTATCATGATTGTCATCATGGTGTCATCGTCATCGCCTTCGTCGTCGTCTTCATTGTCATTATTGTCATCACCATAATCAACATTGTCGTCGTCACCATCATCGCCGTCATCATTGAATTCATCATCATCATCATCATCATCATCAATATCATCATCATCATCATCATCATCATCATCATAATCATCATCATTTTCGTCATGGTCATCATCATCATCGTCATCGTGATTGTCGTAGTCATTGTGATTGTCACAATCATCATCATCATCGTCGTCATCGTGATTGTCGTAGTCATTGTGATTGTCACAATCATCATCATCAACAGCAGCAGCAGCAGCATCATCATCTTTGTCATCACCATGGTCATCATCTTCGTCATCATCATGATTTTCATAGACGTCATCATCATCATGGTCGTCATCGTGATTTTCACATTCATCATTGTCATCGTCGTCGTCATCATCATCGTCATCCTCATCATCATCGACATTGTCATCATCGTCATCATCATCGCCATTGTCATCATCATTTTCATCACCATTGTCATCATCATCATATCCATTGTCATCGACATCGTCATCATCATCATCACCACTGTCATCGTCATCATCACCACTGTCATCATCATCTCCATTGTCATCATCATCATCATCACCACCGTCATCAGCACGGTCATCATCATTGTCATCATAAAACTCTTAAGAGGAGGAACCAATAGTGTCTTGACATTTTGAAAACAACACCCTCTTGAGCTTGAGACCCATATTCTTTTAATAGGGTCGTGAAAAATGCACCATCCTTGATGCTCCCAATAGTGTCATGACATTTTTGGAAACAACACCCTCTTGAGCTTGAGACCCATATGCTTATAAAAGGTTGTTGATTTATATCTTTGAACCCATCTCACACACTAGAGACCCGATAATATAAAACTCTTAATAGGAAGAACCAATAGTGTCATGACATTTTGAAAACAACACCCTCTTGATCTTGAGACCCATATTCTTTTAATAGGGTCATGAAAAATGTACCATCCTTGATGCTCCCAATAGTGTCATGACATTTTGAAAACAACACCCTCTTGAGCTTGAGACCCATATGCTTATAAAAGGTTGTTGATTTATATCTTTGAAACCATCTCACACATTGGATACCCGATAATATAAAAATCTTAAGAGAAAGAACCAATAGTGTCATGACATTTTGAAAACAACACCCTCTTGAGCTTGAGACCCATATGCTTATAAAAGGTTGTTGATTTATATCTTTGAAACCATCTCACACAATGGAGACCCAATAATATAAAACTCTTAAGAGGAATAACTAAATACAGCACTAACAATAATCAAAACCAAATTTGATGAAATCCTTATGAGTATTAAGGTGATCCATTTATGTTTGAATGTTATGATTGATTTTGGAGACCTTTCATTGGCACTTACATAGTTGAAAATTACCCAAGGGAAAAGAAATTTATAATTTTATGTTTAAGATGCTTTGACATTAAAAATAATTATTTGACAAGTTGATATATTGAACATGTTGATGGAATTTTGTATCTCCAAAGTGTCTAACCACATATACCCACATATACCCAAGGGAAAAGAAATTTATAATTTTATGTTAAGATGCTTTGACATTAAAAATAATTATTTGACAAGTTGATATATTGAACATGTTGATGGAATTTTGTATCTCCAAAGTGTTTAACCACATACTCTCTTAGGTTTTTGAACAGGTCAACCCAAATGTGTATATTTTTATGGGGCATGGATTAAATAAAGTTTTATGCTTAAAAAAACAAAGTCCCTAGTGGCTATGGGTATTCAATTTAGAAAGGGATAGCATTAAATGGTTAGATCAAGGAAATCCACCTAGAATAGATAATGAAGTTAAATTTCCTCATCAGTGGAGAATATTTCAACCCATGAAAAAAGACTACAAGAGTGTGGTTCTATAAAATAAAATAAAAATAAAAAACCTTTTTAATATTGCAAATGATTTGGATCTACCAACATTGTAGCTCCTAAGATTCTCTAATCCAACCCATGATATTTTTTTATGAGACCCTACAGAAAAAGTAGTTGGGCTATACATATGATAGGTTCAACTTTGACAAACATTATTGTATTTAACCTCAAAAATAACAATGAGAATATTTGACTAAGAGTAAAAAATATCACCTTGTAATACTACTCTATGACAAAATATTCGGCCTCTTTGGGGCTATCTTCCTCAAAATTTGTAGCAACAAGATTGTTGTTTCCATTAAGAGTATGATCCATTATAGGTCTAATGACTAGTGGGAAACATATTATGATGGAAAAGGACAAGCTAATATTTAAAAAGAAAGTATTTGGGGAAACCATACTCCTTGAGTACCTTCCCTTGGTATGTAATTTTTTTTTAAATGCAATTTTGAGTCTAGAATCATTGTCATATGATATGGTTTATATTTAATTCTAAATCCACTCATCACAAGGGATACATTAATGTGAAATCATAATACTAGATATTTCTGTTGCAAGAAATCTAAAGTTTACGATTTTTATAATCAATATGTTCCTTAAAGCCTCAACCACTTCTGGTTCATCAAACATTAAAACCACTATGTTAGTTTTCTAGTTTGGATTAAAAAACTATAGTAGAAATTTTAAATTCAAAGTTAGATTTTATTTGTGTTCAACTAATAGACAAATAAGTTAGTATGTATGGTATAAATAGTGATAAATTTCCCACGGTGATAATACATCCAAACTAAATATAATTGTTCAACAATGCAGAAAAATATAAGAAAATGCTAAATTATATCATTATGACCAAAAATGGCAAAAAAGGTTGTATGTTTACTTTATTGTACTTTATAAAGTTAGTTATGTGGTGCATAGAAATCAACATTGTTTTCCTTCAAGAGATCCCATGAGAGGTCTAATTGTGAATCTATATATATATATAAATAGGTGCATGATAGTTGTATAAGTTATAATTACAAACAGTCAGACAATAAGGTTAAAATGAAGGTGTGTTACCATCATTTATGATTTTGAATTCGCTTAGAACTTATTCATATAAGTCAATGATATACTATCTATATGGGTTCAATAGGAAAATTGGTCTTTTATAGAGTAGTTGATATCACACTCTACATATGAAGGCTTTGAAACTATTTGTAATATGCATAATGCTAATTCAAGGAGGATCACAAAGACTTTAGTTCTCATACCAATGATCAGTAATCAAAAAAATCCACTAAAATGCCCACAGTAATAAAAAAAATCCACTAAAATGTCCAATGTCAACATTAGATATGGTTGATCAAAAAAAAATTACTAGTATAATAGGCCTTGACACATTTTGAACAATATAAAATATATAATTAATATATAATATACATTATGTACAATATAACATATACAAATATATATATATAACATATTGATTTATGATATATATATATAACCTACCAATATACCATGTGATCACATTAACCTACATATGTTATCACAACCTACATATAATATACCATGCACATGAACCTAGTGTGATCGACACTGTGCATGAGACAGGGCAAGGAAACCCACAACCACAAGACCAATTGTGATCAACCCTGCACACAATACAGGGCAAGGAAACCCACAAATGACTTTGATCCACCTTGTGCATGAGACATGGTAAGGATACAAAGGAGAGGTCGACTGTGACTTAGGAAAGGAGACGAAGGAGATTTCGACTGTGATCCCTACATGCGAGACCGAGGGCAAGAAGATGAATTTTACGGGACCAAGAATGGTCAGTACCTCTTCCCACTCAAATTTTCCTTGATACAATCCTTTCCCAACTACAATTAATAACCAAAGAATAGTAGCTAGGATAATAGAGATTAGGGTCAACTGGAGTAATAGAGATTAGGGTCGATTAGGGATTGCTTTAGATTTTCTTCCTACTTACTATTTATTATCTCCATCGACGTGACCATTTGTTTAAACATGGTCTCAATTGGCTCACAAGATTCGATGGCAAGCAATTGAAATCTAAGGCACTCGCTTCAAAATGCTTGCAGAAATCGATGGATATCCTATCCTATATTGGTTGAGGCCCTCATTTCATTCTTGAGTAATTAGATAAAGGAATTCAAGTCGAAGTTTCCCAGCCTGAATTCAAGAATATTGCTATTATTGGCTAGAAGCTCCAATGTATCTAGTTTTTATTGAATATCCACCCGTCTTTTTGGCTTCTTCTGTTTTGGTGTTCAAGGGATTGGAATTGATTACTTCCACTGCATTCCTTCCCTGCATAGAATAATTCCCTCCCCCATTCTTTCTCTTTTGATTTCCTCCCCAAAGTCATTCTAATGATATCCTCTTATAATATTAGAGGTAGGGTGGGAGGAATAATAGTAGACCCGAACCAGGAATTTGATTTTCTTTTCTTTTATCAATTGAAGAAAAAGAAATGAAAATTCTCTATTCTCCCACCCCAACCCTTAATGAAATGAATATTGAATGAAAAGGATTTCTCCACCTCTGTGAATAGCCTACCTACCCTCACCTATCTTTGCAACGAGGTTGTGTTCTATCGAAGGATGACCCAAAATGAACCATTTGTCTCCCTTATTCACCATGGATGGCTAGACCCATGTTTTTTTCACCACAAAATATACCACGATCTAATTTCTTCAGGTGAAACTCCTTCTTCTTCATGATTATAGAAATCGTATTTCTAGCATTTATTGTGAGGTTTTGCATAATAAAAATCATATTTGATATGTCTATACTGGTGACAGAGATTACAACAAGAAGGAAATCCCTCATAATCTAATGTGTTAATTCAATTGTCAAAGTAGGTAAAAATTTAATGGCCAACCTCCAATTCAATGCACTCTAGAATCCCTAGACTCGTATTCATTTCAACCATTATTTTTACCACATCTTTCGACATTGAAGCACATAATTCCTTCTTGAGAGCCTTGAAAACCCATAGTCTTCTTCTTGTCTCTTTTAAAATGGTTTCACTTGAAAATTCAAGTGGTAATGTAGGTAGCTTAATCCAAATTGGAAGGAATAAAATCCATCCCCTAAGGATCAAATCATGGTGTCCTTGGCTTGAGAATTAGCATAATATTACACTAGTACTAGTTTCCACTTCTTATAATTTCTAGATCGTTGGCATTCTTGAAAACAAATTCCATCCACCCTTGTGTCAAGATGTTATATGTAGGAATGTATGCTAGAGTATTTCCCCAAACACAAGATAACTTGTTTCGATAATTTAATCTCAATCTGAAATGAAAATCTTCGGCTCTCAACCACAAAACACACTTTCACAAGATCTACAATATATTTCACATAAATCAATGTGGAAATAACTACTGCAATTTCTAAATATTTCCAAGTATTCTACAAGAACTCGGAGGGAGAGAGAATTGATACAAATCCTTAATATGGCTTTCTTGAATACCTAGACCGAAAAGTATTTCATTTCAGGATTGTGTCCACTGAACATTTCAATTGACAATCTACATAAATGAGGAAACGAAATATTGTATATCATGGCGGTTTGGTGAATCGATGTATCATTAAAAATAACCCATGCACCATAAACTCGCTATAACCACATAGATACTCTAGCAGGTTGACCCCGCTCAAACCATGTACCAGGGTAGACTAATTTCAAGCAAGCACGAAATGGAGAAGCAGTAAGCACTACTCCACAACCTAGGAACCAGATCCAGTTTCCATAACAAACAAAGGGTTAGATATAAGCAGAGAACATAGTGCATGCTAGTGATCTCTCATGCTATTTTCCAAAGATTCCTCACCTCCTCTATGTGACCCCATACCCTCACCTCTGTTAAGCCCCAATATTGGCTCATTAACCCTTAGTTGTGGCATATTAGATTAGTAATGTTATTTTATTTATGTCGGCTTGCTCATTAACCCTTAATTGGGGCATATTAGATTAGTAATGTTATTTTATTTATGTCGGCTTTAGGCCATTAGTTGTAATTATACCTCC
>JASDQU010508803.1:0-40860 GCA_032191745.1 Picea mariana | reverse complement strand
TGTTGAAATCCCCAATATTAGCATTTAGTCTGAATTCTCTTCTTGTCCTTCTTGTAGAATATTTTGTAAGACCTTAACAGATGATGTATCATTCAATAACTTAACACAAGATTGAAAAAAAAATATTTACGAAACTTACTTGCTCTAAAGGTTGTCCTTTACTGGTATGGTCCGTTAAGGATGAAATCTCATATATTGGTGAATTCTGAGTTTGTTGCACAACTAATGTAGATGCAACATTTTTCTTGAGAAACTCATGTCTGGCCTCCTTAAATTTTCCCTTTTCTTTCCATGCATCAAACTGCTTATGTGGCTAAGTATTCTTCTTAACCCATTGGTGTTGCACTGGATCTTGTTTTTCTGCATTGGTTCCTATATTTTCTCCTCCTCGAGTGACTATATTGATGTTTCTCTCATCATCCCTGGCTTCTGCAGAGATCCACTGGACATTTTGGTTATTCTGGTTCCTTTTTTCTTGGTTCTTTCCGAAGAGTGTTGGCCATTCTTTTGTGTCATGGTCTACTTTTCGACAATACATACATGTCGATGGTGGAAGTGGACAAGCCCTTGCATAATGTCCTGGTTGTTGGAAGTTGCAACACACTACTGGTCCTCGACCTCATCCAAATACTCCTTTGCTTCGTCCTCCACCTATGTATACACCTCGATCTCCTCGTGATGCATTATACTGAGGTACATGGTTATACTGCACGGGGTTATTATGTGGTTGCGCATTGTTTTACTAATGGTACTGATTATTGTATGGTGGTGGTACTTGGTTGAACTAAGGTGCAGCTTGTTCTGTCATCAATTCTTCTTGAATCCTATAAGTATATGAAGTCCTTTCTCTCATCAGCTCCATCGTCCTACAATCATTATCATCATGACCCACTGATTTGCAAAAATTGCAATATAAACTTTTGGGTACTATCTTATACTTCTGCATCATTGGAAAATGATATGGATCATGCCCACGTGTTTTACAAATATCTCACCATGGTCTTCTTGTTGAAAAGGGGTTTGGTACACCTCTTTCCATATACTGCATGAAATTTGGACATTCGTTCTTATGGTGTCCTTTTGTGCTACATAGGGTACACCAAACAACTTCTTTTTTCTTGTTTAGTTGAAATGTTAGATTCTTCAGATCCTCCTTCAAATCCTCTATTGTTGGATCTATCTTTTGATACTAGTTCTCTTCCAGTTGTAAGGTTGTCTGCAGAGTCTCTGGCTAAGTTTGGAATTCCTACTGTCTTAACGGGTATCTCAAGTGTGGTAACAGTGATTTCACAAATAAGTTCCTATGTTGCATGTCAGTAATTGCATATTTAAACTTACCTTTCAGATCTTTGAACCTCTGATAAATCTCCCAAATAGACTCACCTGTTTTTTTCCTTATTTCAATCATTTCATTCATGTACTAGTCTTCTGAATTGGGCTTCTCAAATTCGGTTATAAGTAGTTTTTTCACGTCTGTAATAGTATTTGTTACTCCCAGTGGATTGTTTACATCTAGGCTCATGTACCAGTCCAGTGCGCAATCTCTTAGTGTGATATCTAACTTCATGAGTTTTATATCCTCATCTATGATCTGCTTTTCTTCCTAGATCTTCTCACAGATGAATAAGTGATTTTCAGGGTCCTCTGATGCCTCTCCCAAAAATTTTGCTAATCTGATTGTGGGATCATGTCCTGCCATTTTGAACTGTGTTGAACTACTACCTCCGTGTGGTGTAGACAATTGATTGTTACTTCCTAAAATGGCTCCCCCAGTTGATTCTCCTTGATTGGATCCCTATCCTATTTATTTTCTTCCACAAAAATTTAATTTTATAAATGTTGGTGTTCTTTCTGGTGTAATAGTCGCACATGGGGTTGTAGGTTCCACACTGACATTGATCTGGATTGGAGTTTTGCCTTCTGTTCTTGACCCTGGACCTATTGTTTTATTTAAATACATTACGTGTGGGATTTCCTCAATCTGCTGCACAGCTCAAAGATCCTCTACCTCTTCTTCATCACTTACCAATCCCTCTCTATCGGTTATGCCTCTCTTTTTTTTATTCATTTTATATTGGTAGGGTGCTCCACTGCATGCCTTTCTATATTGTTTGATTATATTCTCTATCTAGTCTTCTTCCATCATGATTGGTTCCATGGCCTCCTTCTTATTTCCTTTATCCATCTCCTCTTTCATCTCTCAACATCCTGTCAGTGCTTTCCCCCCTCCCCCATGTGCGCAGGGAAGTTTAGTTGTCCGAGTCCATGGTAATCACACCATTGTCATATAATAAAATCTTGATTCAAGTATACAATGAACTAATGTACCTGCCTCTAAGTCCTTTTATAAAATCTTTCTCTACTGTGGTGTAAGACTTCACGGTATCTACTCCAAATTCAGTGATAAACCCTGCAACAATATTGTCTAACCATAAATATATTGTGCACATAAATTTGTTATTAACTTGTTGTAACTATGCGATCTCCACAGGATTCCACTACAACTATCTGATTCGATTTGTAGGGTGGTTTTACTTTAACCTCAATAACCACTCCTACAAGAAATGCGGGAAATCACAAAAAAATACCTCATGCAAGTCGCTAAACACATATTTGTCGAGATATTTGTGCGGTGTCAACTTAGTATTTTTGTTGTCCTTTTGTGAAAACTCAAGTTCCTTTTTTTTCAACCATCTTTCAATCTTTGCCTTCTTTGGATTCCATGGTCTGAGCATTCCCTTCTATACTTCCATTCTCTGTGCATTTCTTCCATGGGTCCCATCCACTCAATTCTGTGCAGTTCCAGCCGACAACAGAACCATTTGTTGGTTTTTATTCTCTCTTAATTCTTCTTGGGCTGACCCAGGTTTGCATCTCAACAGGTTTCCAACAAAAAAATAAAAAACTATCATCCTTCATGGTACACCAGAAGGCAACGCTACACACAGGGTGCACAGTGCAGTCTCACCCGAGATAGATTTTATGGGTTACTGCAATACTCAGGTGTTTGCAGTATAGGAATGAGTGGGGATATGATATTGTTTTCTTCCTTCTTTATGCATTATCCTTGTTAATGATTCAAGTATTTCTATGATTTATTCACCTTTAACCCTATGCATGCATGCTGATGTAGATATTTTAACCATTCATTCATAAGCTAATGATCAACATAAAGTAAACATTCTTTAAAAATCATACATAACACAAGGTTTATAGTGTTTCACCCCCTCTTGGGGCTACGTCGACAAAGATCTGGCTTCTCTGCTCTCTTATTTAATTTGCTGCAAAATTAGTAATACAATCAAGATTGAGGGTAACAACCGTCTATGAGGTGGACTAGATTACACAAGGCTCATCATCCTATGGCCTAACCCTCAAATTCTACCTTACTCGACTCTTATACAAGCTTATTACAATAAAAAAATCCCACAAAATCATGATAATCAACTCTCTTTATCTCTCACATACACACCTCTTTATCCTTAACTAACATCCCTCGCTCCTATACCTCCTAGGCCTTTATTTATACAATTTTATAGGCTTATAGTCATTACAATCCTTATAAAAAACCCAAACCCTATCATGGTTAGGCTTTTCTTCCTATGCACCACAATGCATTTCCTCCTGCATGTTGCTTTTCCTTCTTTTTATGCATGCTTCTTTATTTCCACTTGTTGCGCATGCTCCAAAATTAGGTCTTACTTTCCAAAAATAGGTCTTTTCCCAAAATGGATCCTTCTCCAAAAATAGGCATGTGCCTAGAATAGAATTCCTTTTCAAAATAGGCATGTTCCCAGAATAGACTTACTTTTCAAAATAGGCATGTGCCCAGAATAGACTTCCTTTTCAAAATAGGTCTGTGCCCAATAATGCCATACACCATATACCATGGGATATACCAAGAAAGTAACATCAATGTGTACCTCAAAAAATTACCAACATCACCAAGAGATGTATCTCATACATGTGCTGCCATATATCAAGTGCATTCCTCAATAATGTATCAATATCAATGACAACCATACACCATGTGTCAATGCTTCAAGATTATATCAAGAATAAGCCTCAAACATGTACTATCATCACCATGTAACGAAACCAGATACCAATATACAAATACATCCAAGATATACTACTAATCAATGTACCATACCAATATCACCAATATGTACCATGCATCAACAAGACATGCCTTTCAATCATGTACCATACCATCACCAAGCATAAGATACAATCACATAAGCATACCTATAACCCGTAGCTAACTTGTTGTACTGTAATACTGACCTGTAACACTGTCAAAGCCTTCAACATCCTGTTACCAACATCTATACCACATTTGTCTTAGCCACATGGGACTAAGACTCCCTGTCACGCGAGGCCTCATGTGATGTATCTTATACAACCCGTGGGGGTGCCTCGTGTGACACCATCAAGCTGACCCATGAAGGCATTCTCAATTAGGGTTATAGAGAAACCCTATCACTCTACAACTTTGAAACTTTCGCTCTGTCTTTTAACTTTCTCCACTGTCTCAAAGTCAACATCAGATTCACCAATAGACCAAATATTAGACCATAACATTCTCACAAGATATATATTCAATGTAAGTGTGTGTACTTATGGGAGACTCCTTGAGGTGTATCTATACTTTTTCTCGGTAAACTCTTTCCTTATTCTTAGGGATTCTTTACTTTCTTGTTACAACCACTTTACCCATTCATTAATTGACTTGTAACCAGTTAGGGTCTTCTTGACCATTCTTCATGGATTCCAACTTCATAAGGCCATATCTCCTCAACCATGAGGAACTACGTGGCATACCACCTATCATCAGAAACAACATGACAAGGAACATCCATCTATGAGTGTCTCACCTACATTTACACTATCCTTCATGTCCATATTCCTCAATCAACTTCAGGTCCCATAACCACACCTCCAAGGCTTCATGTAGACTTCATCAAATGCACCCATCACATCTGCTGACATCAACCACTCCATCAATGAGAACTAACTCACCATAAATCTCAACCACATATATAGGTCTTCCATACTTCTCCAAGGGTTACATCAATGAAAAACAACTATCCAACAATCTCCTCCTTTGTCATTGATGGCAACACCAACATTGATGGAAACATTAATGCTCCAACACTCATGCTCCCCTTATGAACATTTCTCCTCATCACTCTTTCTCACTCCCCACCTTTGAAATCAATGGAAAATGGTGTCTTTCCTTGGAGTTGTTCCCCCTTTCTTCATGCATCTATTCTTTCTCTCCGTTTTCATGCCTTTGTTCTATTCTTTCTCTTCACATGTTTCTTTCCTCATATCCCTCTTCTCTTGTGACTTCCTAAAAAATATACTTTCTCTGAACAATCCTTCTCTGACTTCATGTGCTTGACTCTTAATCTTATGATATTTCTCTTTCTCTTCCTTTGACATCATGGGAAAAAAGGGTAACTCTCATTTTTTCTCTCTCTCCCCTCTATATGTAAGCCTCTGTTTTCTCTTCATGGTGCGTCTTCGTGTAAAACTATGATGTATATGAGAAGCATTCAAAAATATTCTTTACTTGTGTTCTTCAATTATTATGCATCTCTCCCCCCTATTTGCAAGCTATTGATCTTCCTTTCTGGATCTCTTGATGGTTTCTCTTCCCTTGAATTCTCTGCATGATGTTGTGTGGATCAATGTAGGGATACCTGTAAATGTTTCCTTTACTCTCTTCTAGTGCTTGATTTTCTTCTGATGATTTATCTTCTACTGACGATTTCTCTTTCCCTATTTTGTTGTTCCTTTCACTGCTTGTCTTTCTATGACCAACTGATTCCACTGATTCCAATTGTCAACACACTGCTATGCATCTTCTCTGACCCATGTTTTCTATACCTTCTAAGTATCCATCTCTTTCCATATGTCACAAATTGTCCATAACTTTTCTACTCAACTGTCCACATTGCTAACCCATGTATCATTGTACTATCATGAAGGATTCATGAGTGCAAATGATCATCACATATTCCCATTTCTTCAAATTGAATCAAATGTGTCCACTAGTCTTCTCTATCTGCAAATCAAACTTTGCATGTCTGGAACAATATGTACTGAAGATATCCCTTCCTGAATACATACGTGGAATGCAATCATAAACTTATTGCTTTGTAACTTCCAACGGATACCTATGTAGCAACAGTGCTTCTCAACTAATCAATTTATCACTTTCTACCTCTATTATGTGACTACTCTAAATCTGTCTCTGCAAATACTTCAACCTGCTCGAAGGTTGGTTCTCCGATCTATAATAGCTACTGCACCAAATCCCCCTTGTCAAATATTTCTATTTACTAGGAGTCTCCAAGAAAAAAGGATCATAAAAATACCTTCTCGGATGCAGAGTAATCTTCTTCTTCGTCTGTAGACTCATCATCTCTCTGAACTATGACTTCTTCCTTTTCACACGTGGATTGATCTTGCACTACAATTCTTGAAAATACAATCTCTTGGGCCTGTTATTTATTCACATTCTCTTCTTTTATTTCTCGCACTACTTCAAATCCTGCAATCTCTAGGATATGTTCTTTATTCACCTATTCTTATTTTTTTTCATTTCTTCTCCAAACCTTCATGTTTATTACATCTTCCTTTTTCCTTGTAGATTTGTCTTCATCTCGTACTATTTCCAATCCTGAGAGTATGGCTTTTGGGTGTCCTTTATTCATCTTATCTTCCTTTAATTTTTCTTTTTTTCTTTTCCAAACCTTCTTATATATGATATCAGTGCTCTTTTTCATAGAATTATCCATCATGCTTATATAATCACGAGTTGTGTGACCATAATTGTGACATTTGTAACACTCAATATTTGTGGGGAGCCACATAGGTATTTCTTGACTCAAAATTTCTTCCATACTCTCCGCAATCTACAACTTTATGTCCAAAGTTAGTACAAATAAAACAATGACCATAACATAAATTTTTATACCTGGGAGTGAATGATCCTCTCTGTGGTTTAGTCCTTCTGAATTCCTACCTTGGATGATCATGATCATGATTGAAGATTCTTTGTGGCTTGAATGTGGAGGGTCTTCTTGAATATGTGTCTCTATCATTTTTATTTGATTATGTCTAACCATGATTCCTTTCTTTGAGTACTTCTGCATAACTCTTACTCTCTTCTTCATTCTTCTTTTCTGGCAACCTGGAGTGCTTCTCTTCAACAATCTCTATTGATGATGATGTGGATGTTTCTCACTCTTCAACGTTCTTGTTGAGCTTTATGATTTTAACTCTCAATCTGACAAATTCTTCTTCAAGCTTCTCAACCTCTTCTTTTTTCTTCATCATCTAAATCTTCATGACTTCTTCTGTTCTCTTTGCTTCTTCAAGTTGGATCTTCAAGGAGATGATTTATTTTTTAAGTATTCTCTCTTTTTGACCAAATTATACTTCAAACTAATTTAAGTTGTCAATTCTTTACTTCAGATGATATGTCAAAATATTCTATCTCTTATCTGCTTCCTTTCTTTTAGTTTCCAAACACGGCTTCTCTTTCATCCAACTTTTGTATGTTTCTTCAATATTTTTAGCTTCTTCTAGTTGAGATTTCAGTTTCACGATGACCTTTTGGGCTTCATTGGAACTTTCTTGGGAATTCTTATTGACTAATTTTTCCTCAAGTGACTGGTTTTTATTCCTTTCTTTTGTTAATTCATTTAAAGCATTGATTAATTCTTCTGCAAGGTCTACTATGCCTTCTTCACAATCTTCTTATTCTAAATCCGTATGACATGATGAACATATTTCTTCTTGTTTTGTACCTGAATTTTCTTTAATAGGGTCTAACTTTGTGATGGGATATTCCTTGGAATAGATATTATGCAACTTATGCCAAAGTTCTTTAGTTGATAAACATTATCCAAATTTTTCTCTTACCGGATTAGGTAATCCTTCTCAGATGAAATTCATTGCTATTTTTTTTGTTTCTTTTCAATTCCTTCTTGCCTAAAGTATGTGGCTTCTTTATAGTGGTGTATCATGTAAAAACTGAGTACCAAACATCATATCCATGTGTGTGTACAAAATTTTTCATTATGTTTCTCCACATCTCATACTTTAGACCATTCTAACCATCAAAATGTGGTATTCCATTTCTATACAAATTATTTCTCTCTGTGATCTTTCTTCTAGTGCTTAAACTATTTTCTTGAAGGACCTTCTTTGATACCAATTGTTGGAATACTGAGAGGGGGGGTGAATCAACATGAGCACTTTTACCATTTTTAACCACAATATATAAACTTAAATCTTGTTAGAAATATAGCATCAATGTATCATATATGATTTCATTAAATATATTATGAGAATATAAACATAAGCATCATCAAATCAACATTACATCAAATACACAGTACACTAGAATTTACATGGAAACCCAAATGGGATAAAAACATGAAAATATTTCTTATATATTAAAATAATACATTCATTGGAAGCACCAACTTCCCAATTCCGCAGCTACAACTGGAAGGAGGATACGACCCCCTATTTATAGGCTCCAACTTGAAGGAAGCTACAACTCCCTGAATTCTCTAGCTCCAACCAAAAGGAGTCTACAACCCCCTGATTCTCAGGATTCAATCTAAAGGAAGATCCACCTCCCTGTGTTCTTCAGCACCAATCGGAAGGAGGATACAACCTCTTTTCCTTGCCCCATCTTGTCACCCTGAAGTATAAGTGTAGACCAACTATCACTACCAAGATCACTACCACTGTAATTTCCACTGTCATTGCCACTATCACATCAACCTGTCACTTTCATCGATACTCAACCAGATCCTCTCACATGTATCATATACCAATGACACCTCTCAACTAGATGTCCAACACATGCCTCTACCAAGAATGTACCAAACCATAAACATGTACCATACCAAGCATCAACCATGTACCTGTGAAAAAAGTGCATCAACCATGCACCAACACCTATACCAAAATATGCATCAACCATGCACCACAACCGTACCAAACCGTGCATCAACCATGCACCACAATTATACCATAACATGTATCAACCATGTACATCAACAATATACATCAACACTTGTACCATACCATGTACCAATAATGTATAGACCATATAAATCAATCATTCCATACACCATATACCATAGGATATACCAATCTAGTACCATCAATGGTGTACCTCAACAAAGTACGAACATCACCAAGAAATGTATCTCATACATGTGCTACCATATACCAAGTGTATTCCTCAACAATGTATAAATATTAATGAAAACCACACACCATGTGCCAATGCTTCAAGAGTATATCAAGAATAAGCCTCAAACATGTAGCATCATCACCATGTAACCAAACCATATACCAATATACAAATACAACCAAGATGTACTACTAATCAATGTACCATACCAATATCACCAAGATGTACCATGCCAATATCACCAAGATGTACCATCCATTAACAATACATGCCTCTCAAGAATGTACTGTACCATCACCAAGCATAATATACGATCACATAAGAATACATGTAACTTTTAGTTGACCTGTTACACTGTAATATTAACTTGTAACACTGTCATAGCCTTCAACAACCTAGTACCAACATCTATACCATATTTTTCTTAGCCTCACGGGACTAATACTGCTTGTCATGTGGGGAATCATGTGACATCTCTTATGCAACCTGAGCGGGTGCCTCGCGTGACACCCTTAAGCTGACCCGCTAGGGCTTGCTCAATTAGGGTTACAAAAAAACCCTAGCTCTCTACAACTCTGAAAATTTCACTGTTTCTTCACACTTTCTTTGTTGCCTCAGACTGAAGGTCATATTCACCAATAGATAAAATGTTAGACCATAAAATTCTCACAAGATAGATATTCAATGTAAGTGTGTGTACTTAGGAGAGACTCCTTGAGGTGTATTTATACTTTTTCTAGGTAACCTCTTTCCTTATTCTTAGGTCTTCTTGAATTTATTGCTACAACCACTTTACCCATTTATTAATTGACTTGTAACAAATTAGTAGATTCTTGACCATTCCTCAGGGGTTCCAACTTCACAAGGCCATATATAATCAACCGTGAGGAACTACATGGTATACCACCTGTTGAGGGGCTAGATGTCCCTTTAACTCAACAGCAGGAACCAAACCTACTTAAGAGGCCCAATTAGACTCATAAACGTTTGATGAGTGGTAAGGTTATCCAGATTCGTGATTTGGCTGGAATTATAGATGGGATTTAATCGTGATTGACATATATGTCTTTTCTGTGAAACCTTTCCTTAGGCTACACAATTCTCTTTTTTGTTCTTTTCTAATATTTATAATAAAAGAGAGATAGAGATTAAGATAAATGGCAGAGGGAAGTTAAATTGTGTGTTGGGGGAAAGGTTGGGTTTTAGGATAACCTTTATACCTTAGCATGGAGATGAATAAGATCTAAAATACTTCAAACTAGCATTAATACCATTTTGATTAGTATACATTCAACATTGTATGAGACAACAGTTACAAAAAGAAAACATACACACGACAAGAAGCTAGTACAAGAAAAGTAATTTTCAATGCTCTATCATCAATCACAGGTTAACACAATCAATTTCTATTCATCAACTAGAATAAAAGAACTCTTACGGAATTTATAAGATAACTTTAAATGACAGATACAACAACTCTTACTTAATACAACAACAAATATTGAATCTGAAGACAGAAATAATCCCCCTTGGTCAATCACATTCACACCTCAGATGAAAGAAGTGTCTTTGGTTCTAAACAAAAATTCTTACTTAAAATAACTTGCACAAAAATAGTTCTCTTACAAAATTCCAGAAAAGTCTTTCTCTCCAGAAACCATCGACCCCTTGTCCAAGGTTGATGCCCTTATTTATAAAAAAAAAATTAACTAATCTAAAAATAGCTACTAAGTTGTGTTAAATGGAGAAAACACCACATGGCAGATTTTATCTATCTGATCTCTTTTGCTTCTTCTTTGATCATCTAGTGGTTTTACTGAAGTGGATTGTTCTTCTCGTACTCTGACCACTTGAAGAAGAGATATTCACATGTATTTGCATATGGAAACCTGTGATGATGCATCGGAGCAGAGAGGACCTCCTTTATCTCTATTGCCCATTCCTTGTACTTGATTAGCTTGAAACTTAAGAGTTGTAGGACTGCAAGAGATTTAATTTGGGGGTTCCATGAACTTCTTCACTTGACCTGGGATCATGCTTGAAATATGGTAAATCTCCGCTTCCCATGCCAGGTCTCACTCTTCATGTTGTTTAACTATGTCATGCAAATTGGCGAAATCCTCTGGTGGACCAAACTCTGGTAAGTCAATGCTCTTCATTTCCTGATTGATTTTCTCCCAAATTTTCTCACATTCTCCCCATATTTCCTAAATTTTCCGTTGAGGTTCCTATACCATGCTTACCCAGTGTTGAACTTCCTTCCTTATTTAGACAATGTTGTTTTCCATCAACACTCGGATGCCATGCTCTTTTGATCTCGTCCCTTCTGCACTTCACTAATGTAGTCTATCCGTTCTAAGGCTTGATGTGCCTTTTCATACCATCGCTGCATATATTTATAGGTGGAGATCCCCATAAGGGTATCTTCTTGGAGATCAACTATGTGAGTGGTGAAGATATCTCATTCACTTGTGGATCATGCATACATTTCTCCGAACTCACACTTCAAGAGTACCACCACTTGTGCTGATTTTTTGTAGTACTCCTCTTGATGTCACAAATAGTCTAGTTATTTATTCATGGAGGCCACCTCCCTTTCATCCATTTTTTATATGTATAAAGTAGCATTTTTTATGGCCATACCTGCTCCGATTAGCTCAGTCATCTTAGCATTTTCTATGTCAAACAACATTTTCCTCTGTGGTTATGAGAAGTGTACTATCGAGTGTGAGCTTTCTTTTCTTGATTGTTATTCTCATCACAACTTTCATTTTCCTGTCATATGCAATTGCATGTATATCAATGACTTCATCTATTGGTTTAATAATCTATTGATCTCCCCAGGATAGAGTACTACCTAGGCTCCCTGCCATATAGAGATGTTCCATGGTAGGTTCTTTCAATTCCATAGTAGGAGAGGTTTTTGTATGCTTTGGTGATTCGACCTTCAGTTGGTCATCGTCGTCTGTCGAATTCTTTGTCCTAGCTGGGGAAGTAGTTGAAGGATTGACATTAGATGGGAGTTCGGTCGTTGAGGTGTTGATTTCTAGCAGCTCCATTTCTTCTTCTTGTTCACCAGCAACCAAGTCATTTTTGGATCTGTCATTTTCAGGATGTGTTCCCAATTGATCGAGAAATTCAGTGTCTAGAGTGATCCTAGCCTCATGGTCTCCTTTATGGGGATTTGGTATCAAAACATATGAAGTTGGAGAAGATGTTTCCCCAGGTTCCCTCTCTAGTGTGATTGGTACCGGAGTTATGCGTGAGGCTTCTGAACCTTCCTCATTGTCATATATGGTGATTAAATCTATGAGGACAGTAGGCATACCTGTGACACTTGATGCTTTTTTTGACATTTGTTGAGCTGTAATAGTGATCGATGATCTTGCATGTGGTGGCATAGGGCTAGTGTTTTCTTGGTCGACACTTTCTTCCAGTGGGATTGTACTTGAATTATTTAGTTATGCCACCTCATTTGTACCTATCGGGGTGATTCTCAAATTTCCTATCAAAGGATTGAGTAGGGGATCTTCCCTTAATATTGCAATATCTCTTTTGACTTATTCTAGTAACAACATCCCCCTTCTTTATGCCTCGACCTCTTTTGTTGCTCGGTTTCGTCTCTTATCCTAATGGTTTTTTGACCAGTGTATTCTATAGTCTAAACTTGCTCATCCATGGTAATTGCTTTAAATTTGGTCATGTTTTGGTTATCCTTTATATATAGCACTTCCTCCCAGTCTTCAACACCTTCGATAAAGATTTCATCTTCAAAAATATCATGAGCATACGACCAATAGGAGGATATCTGCGACGCATGTTGGGGAACTAAACCCTTTGGATCATTCTTGTGAAAGAATCCCATGGGGAATTGATACTCAAGATGATTTACCCCTTCTTGTTTCTCCTATGCAGTGTCTTTGACCAATTAAAATCCTATATGAAAACCATAGGGAATGAAAGATATCTTCTTATCCTTTACCAAGGAAGCATTGTAACCTTTTAAAATGGTCTAGTAAAAAATATCTCCCAATAAGAGATGATATCAGACATGAATGAGGAGTAGGTGGGGTGCACCAGTAGCTCCGAACACTCTGATATAGATGATTGTCTCTTCGAAGTACCAATGGCCAACTTTAGCTATCATATTTTTGGCTGCCACCAAAAGCCTAGGGAATTCCTTTCTAAATATAATGAAATATATCAAGGCTATGAACCCATCACATATAATGGCATATGATCTTTTGTACCTATTCTCCCATAAGATAGTGAAATAAACATGTACAGGAAATTTGACAATAAGTCAGCTTAAATTCATAACTGCGAAAACGTTTCTTGCGCAGATTACGTCCAGCAAGTAGGATGCCATGTAGAAGATTGGAAATTCTCCTTCCTTCAGTGTTCGGGCATGTAGGATATTAATACTCAGTTGTTTGGAAATAATGGCTCCCCAATTGAAACTACTCCTGAAAATCCCCACGGTATATTCCAAGGGCATCCAAGCTTCTGAAAATTTTGAGCGATCCTTTTCTCCATATAATTGGAAAATCAAATCCATTAAATACATGTAGGGCTCTCTGATATTTACCATGCTATACTAGTCATTGCTCTTGTTTTTGAACTTCTTATCTTCCCTCCACCATGAGGCCAGTAAGTTGTTGGTGTCATGGCGCTCATAAAATATGACCAATAAGTCTGTATTTAGCATTTCCTCTCTATCTCTGAGCTTGTTGTATTTATGTACCTCAACTCGAAGAAAAAAACCAACACATTCTCCCTCCTCATTGTTGATCTTTCATTTCATTGTGTCTGCATGGTCATTTATCCATCCTAAGGTTTCAATGCAGGGAAAAACTAAGGTCCGACAAGTTACCCTGTGCAGATATGATCTCCTGATGTTAGGGAACACTTGATCATCCAATATTCTAATGTCTGGGTCACTGTGAGGTGTGAACTCTGGGTAATCGTCCTGAATGATTTTTCTATACAGGTCTCCCCTAGACGGGAGCTCCACTTTAGATCCAGTGCTTTCCTCTGTGTCGACGAACGTCGGAGGTTGGATAAACTCCTTTTTGGTAGATATAAAGATAACTGATTATGTCTTTGAGACAAAATCAAGCTCTCTTGCAGCGCTCGATGTATACCCCTCACCGACCTCTGGTTCCTTCATCTTGGGAGTTCTTGGAGAGCACCTAGTCGTTGGATTTCTTGGAGGCATTTTTCTGTAGAAAATATTTTTTTTTTTATAATGATCAACCATCCAACCTCAAAAAGTGTCATTGACGTAATCACAAGTGCAGAAATGATAAAGACAATGCTTACCTTTTTCTTGCAAGAAATTAACCTGGTCTTACTGGTAATCAAATTTAGAGAGTGGGTTTTAACCTCCTCGACTCCTTCTCTAGCTCCTTCGTCTTCTTCAGTGAATAAGTGATTTGTGAAAAAAATACCATGTTTGGGTATGACCTTGTAAATTTAAACAAAAAGTATACTTACCTTGTCACATCAAGTCTTAAATTCGAGAGTGTAAATGCGATCTGTGCAATCTATCACAGAATTCGCAACATGCTTAGGATTAAATGCAACGCAGGCTCGCAGTGCAAGAGCGGGTTACTTCATATTTCATTGGTGAATTCAAATTTATTTTGTTGGTCGGTGCACACGGTCGTGGTAGAAATTACGCAAAAATTTAACTTATCCATCAAATCGTGGATCTTGTCTTAACTTAGCTAGGGATGTCATATCAAATTACCAATCCTTTTCATGTTCACAACAAACTCGTATGATTGGCGTCGGGAAAATAGCAGGGTCTTTTGAATGGAACAATAGCATGGATTGGCTAGGATTGCTAGTGTAGCATGATGAAGGTTCAAGGAAACAACCCAACGGTTGGTGACCTATCAGTTTGTCGATAGTTATTGAGTGAATCGGCATAAACAAATTTTCTTATACATTGTTTCGTTGAGACCTTTAGAAAAAATTTCTGACGCTGATCAAAACCGTCGTACAATGATGACATGGAAGAACAGATATGACACGGGGAACCTCAAAAGACAATGTGGGGAAAAGAATGAGTCATGCAGACTATTTACGCGACAAATATACGTGGTTGTTGATATCGACCTCTATGTGAGAAACATTTTTTCGGCATCGATGATTTTATTTAGACATACATCCTTGGCTACAATGTCCTCTCCTGTTGATACCGACGATGTATTGGTGATTTTTGAGGGTTAATGTTTCACAGTTTCGTCCCTCGAAGTTCGTCGATGCTACAAATGCATCGACGATCGACGATCAATGATTTGTGATACCTATGTTTACAGTTTACCTCTTGGATTTTACTGAAGATGATGGTACATCGATGATTTTTAGAAAAAACATTCGTAGGCCAAAATCAACGATCAACATGCCCTTTCTCCCATTTTTTCGATGTTGATGATACATTGGTGATCGACGATCGATGATTATCATTTTTATGTGGGAATTTTGCCTCACGTATTTCTCCGATACTAATGATAGGAACATGGCTGAAATCTTTAGTTGTGTACATTTAGTCTAAATTCCAAGTTTACTTAGAGAAAAGGTCAATCTGTTCAACAATTCTGAACCAAATCGAATGTAATCGATGATAAAACATAACTACACATAAAAACCATTGATCCCTACTCAACTGACTAAAATCAGGAAAGACAAAGTGGTACCCAAAGGAAAAAAATCACAAAACTTTTAGGGTGTGTTGAGTACTCAACAAATGGTGATTCTATGGGAGAAAATAGAATCTTTTCTCCTTCCCTCATGCTTAGCCTATGAAAATTGGTTGAGAAAGTGTCTGTCCTTATTCTATTTCTTTTCAAAAGAACCTTTTTCTATCAATGTGTGCCTATGGGGTTCAACCTTTTTTCCACCTTCTTTCCTTTTGACCGCAATCCATGTCCTTCCTTGAAAAGATTCGAGTAAGGCGTCCCCTAGTGTGAGGCCATTTTTAGTTAGCATTCCCTTGCTACAGTGTTTCTCTGTTGCCAGCGAGCGTCCATAGCCCCGACAGAGTCACCCAAACATCATAGACCTTGCTCCACTGCCAATGAGCGTCCATAGCTTCAACAAAGTTATCTGCATGCCCTCTCGTACTTTGCACTCCTTTTAATATAGATCATTTTCTTTTGGCATAAATTCCCAGAGTGAGTTGGAGAGGAGGACATATGTTATTGGAAAGGTGAAACTTGTTAAGGTGAATCTCTCCTTGGATTTGCCTAGAGGTACATGTGATCCTTTCAAACTAGTCATCTTTTCCTTTTAGCTTTACCATACCACCAGGAAAATGTTTCATCACTTATCGAGGTAGTATGCTCACAAAGAGAAGATGTGGACCTTTTGAAAATTTGTGGTTGCCCAACGTCTCTTATTTTTCTTGTAAGTGTATGTCAGGAGAAGAGTCTACTTCACTGTATTTATTAAAGTTAACCATTTCTTTACGAAACACACTTAATTAAAAGAAAATAATAAAGAAAAAGAAAGAAATAAAAGGAGTTTGAAAATAGTATTCCATAAACCCACATAGTTACCATGATCAAAATGTATGCTATAAAAAAAAAAAAATCAAACAAAGCATCATAAGACATAATTTTTTATTTTTTTATTTTTTTATTTTTTTTAGGAGAAGTATTATTTTAAGGCTTGACCATTCACCGGGAGGGTGTCGAATTCCCCTCTCAGGTTCTGCAACTGGTATGTGCCTTCCCCTATCTTCTCAGCCATTTGGAAAGGTTTGAGCCATAGATTTTGGAACTTTGAGTGTTTTCCTTTGGACTCGTTTACTTTATCCCACTTCAAGGCTAGGTCTCCTACTTCGGAATTTTTTCCTGTGGCATTATTTTTGTTGAACCATCTTTTAACTACCTGTTGATGAGTGGTGAACTTAAATTTATATTTTTCTTTTTCTTCATCCAACATGAGAAGGGTATCAATCCTTTGTTGTAGAGCAGATGAGGGTTGGCCTCTTGATTCCTGGGCAAGCTGTAAAGATGGAAGATACAATCTGTTGGGGAGAATGGATTTTTGTCCATATACTAGAAAGTACAGAGAGTTTCCTATGGCTTCTTTAGGTGTTACTCTATCGTCCCATAAGGAATTATGAAGCAAATTATGCCAATTCCTCTAATTCTCAACAAATGTTTTTTTTTAAATCCTCACCAGGCTTATATTGGTTGACTCTGCTACCCCATTCCCTTGCGGATACTAGTTTTCATAATATCTTATTATGATCCCCTTATCAAGGGAGAATTTTTTCAAGAGCATGGAAGAAAAGTAGGCAACATTGTCAAAAACAAGAATGGAGGGCAATCCAAACCTTGTTATCAATTGTTGTTCCAAAAATTGGATTACTACCTTTTCATTAACGTGCATGAGAGGGATAGCTTCTGTCCATATTGTAAAATAATATGTGGCAGTCATGATATATTTATGTTTTTTCGAATAATAGTCGGCTCCTTGGAGGTTGGTGATAATAAAGGACACTGGTGCTTCATTGTTTCATCATCCTTCTGGGTAAGTATTGTGGCCAATGATTGGTCAGAAGCAAAGGTATAAAGGAAAAAATCTTTGTTGAAATCAGGGCTACATAGTACTGGTGCTTGGGATATTGCGGTTTTTATTTTGTTAAAAGATTCTTTCCTTTCTTCATCTCATTTAAACTCTGCATATTTTTGAATCATTTTTTGTAAAGGTTTAACAGTTTTGGTGAAGTCGGGAGTGAATTTACTCACCAAGTTGATTTTCCCAAAGAAGGATTGCATGGCCTTTTTATTGTGCGGCAAGGGGAGTTGAGCTATCACTTTTATCTGCTTAGGGTTGATGTTAATTCCTCCTTGAGATATAATATGACCTAATAATTTCTCTTCTTCTATGCCAAATATGGTTTTCTTAGGGTTAAAGGATATTCCATATTTCCTACATCTTTGAAAAATCTGAGTTAAATGTTGAATGTGGTCTTCCTTATTCCTCGAATATATTGTTATGTCGTCTAAATAGAATAACAAACATTTATTAATTAATCCCCCAAAATCTATGTCCATGGCCCTCTAGAAGGTTGCCTTGCATTAATCAACCCAAAGGGAATTCGTTTGTAAGAGAATGTTCCCTACTTGGTTTGGAAGGTAGTCTTCAAATGATCTTCTTCTGAAACCAGAACTTGGTTAGAACCTGAGAAACCATCTATTGGTGGAAATATATGTATAATTTCCAGACATTAAATCATCAAAACAGGGCTCGTAAGATTTGAGATGCAAGCACAGGAAATGCAGAATGAAAGCCAATTCTATCTTATGCTAACAAACTACAGTAAATGAATCAGTAAGCAATGAATGGAAAGAAAGGAAACACGTTGCAATGTATTCTAAGGAATTATATCTATAGAATAACTATCTAATTAAAAGACAATGAAATTAGCAAAGCGTATGTAGAGAATGGGGCCCCCTGCAAACCTAACACATGCTGTGAAAAAACTTACAGACTAAATGGGTACTTCAAAGACGGGTAGAATATCAACAGCTGATGTTTATTGAATGAAATGAAGGATTACAAATGTTCAAGCATGGCTCTCCAATACTAATTCCATTCTACATCAATACCAATCCCCCCTCTTCTCCATGGTTGTATATATATACAAAAAAAGAACAAGGCAATGGATTAAAACTAATTCCCTCAAATCAGCCTCGTCTAAGCATAATTAGCTTACAAGATATTTGGTTTCCTCTTTATAGTCGATCTTGGTTTGAAAAGATAACCAAGACATGATTAAAAATGATTTTACATGACATAAAAATGTTGAGAATATCTTGATTCAGTCTCCCTTGCTGATTGGACGCACCCATTTATCTAGAAGATTAAAGAAGGTAGACGCAACTGTAAATCTAGACAAACCCAGATTGGGAAAAACCTATATCTCCTTGATTGTTCATGATTTTGGAAATTTTCCCACATGTCAGCTAAATGGACGCATTCTGCAGAAAACTCATGTTCCAGAATTTCTATATTCTGCTTCATTTTCTCAGGAATAGAGGTCGAAGTCTGCTGCTGCTAATCTGGCACAATTTTGACCCATCCTTTGACCACATGCTAGAGGTCCACACATGTGACCTGGGTGTGAAATAATGAATACCAAAGTATGTTGGAGGTATTTCTAACAAAACCAATTTATTCATTTTGGCCCCAACAGTGTGCGTCCATGCTAAACATGGAGGTCTGGTGCGGGAATAGAACTGTCACAAACCTTCATTAGCAAGATTAGTCTAAACCACTTCTAAATCATTAAAAACAAGGGAAATTATACTAATTAACAACATTAAGCTTGTTAAACATATCAACTTCAGAAGTGTGGGAAAATAAAACAATAGGCATAATAAATAGGTGTGAGGATAGGGTGAAATGGTTAAAAAAGAGACCAACTGATGATGTAAAATATGTGAAATTGGCGAGCCAACATCTCTCCCACACCTAAGGATTTGCATGTCCTCATGCCAAAGAAAGTAGGTACTGGTCAAGCCCACCTTGTAAATTGTTGTTGTCATTTCCTCCCATGAAAATAGATCCACTAATAGCTTTCCTTACGTCTCCCTACTCAAACCCTTTGTTGGCAGACATCAACTTCAAACTACATGTGATACAAAATATGGATAGCCATGTGAAATCTGGGCAACATGCAACCAAGCTACATCATCATACATATTCAAGTTCATGCAATGATTTTTATCAATTAACTCAAGACGGATATGCCCCTATACTTCATACCAAGTAAAGATAAAAATGTGTGAGCTTGCTTTCTTATTCCATTATGCAAGCATACCATTCATTTGTGGACAACAAGCATGCTAATTGAACAACACCTATGTGCATGTGCATGTAACATCTTCAACAATTCTGGATATATAATCTGTGTATATACATCTTAAACTAGCAGTCACATTCTAAATACTGCTACAACCAGATTGCTTCGCATGATTTATTGAGAATAAAACTCCATGCATGCCCAAGCTAACCTCACATAATATATTCCATAAATGAACCCCCAACATATTTTCCTTTAGAAAATCAAGCAAAGATTTTGACCCTCATAGTGGGATTGTAACAACATTGATAAAGGCAATAAACTATAAAATTTGCAGTCACTTCTATTGATTTATCTATCAAACTACAAACTGGTTTTCCATAAACTTTTTTGAGGTTGTTCAGATCATCCTTATGTTGCTTCTCATTAAAAATCAAATCCAATAGGTGCACAAATTTCAAGAAAAAGGAAAAATGACCGAAGATTTCAATGGCCAATTTCTTGAAGAATACAAACTAGAATTGATTGGAATTTGGTGTATTTATTTGTCATACCTTGATGCATATATGTTCCAAATTTCGTGGCCAAACAGTGCACGGTTTGGGAGATATTAAAAAAAACAATTTCTTCTCTATAATTTTTTAATAAAAATGTAGCTACAACATCATTCCCGTACTTACTCTGGGATTCCCGTACCTATTTTGAATTTCCTGTAGGATGTTGTTTTGGAACATACATACTGTTCAAAATTCATCCTTCATCCATGCTAAAAACATTTGAATTCTTTGAGATTATTTTCTTATGAAAATGGTGGTAGTAACCTAAAAGACAAGTTTGAGACAATAATGGAAAGTAGTGTTGAAAAATTACTGTTATAAATTGTCCAAGTAATAAGATCTGAAATCATTGCTTCCAATAAGCTAAATAATGCACTAGTTGATACACCATTCTGGTCAAAAGGTGTTGACAACATGCTGCCCCAAAAATTCAACAATTTCAAATAACATCCGTATATGGTATAAATAAGTCATGGAACATGTTCCCCCCACTAATGTATTTTCACGTCCTCATGCAAATCCATCCTCAAAAATTTTGCAAAGGAGTTAACTCATAACCTATTCAACAAAACCCTGCAGCATTCACATTACTGGAAATATCAAAATTAGTCTTTCCCTTTTCTGTAAAGATAGTGATTGACTGCAATTGTCAACAAAAACTAGGCCATATATATATATAAAAAAATAGAATTTGTATATTTGTCCATCAACTGTTGATACTCTCTCGAATCTGAGGCTTCAATGGAAGATTCATTTCAGCTACCTTTCCAGCAATAGATAATCCACTCAAAAAATGTACCCTTGTCAAAATTCCCATAATTGTGCAAAAATGTTTACCCATCACAACATTTCACAACAATTGAATATCCATTTTTGTAGCATTAAGTTCCATGTCTATCTCCCAAACACTTTATAAACAAAATAATTCCCCTTTCATAGAGTGATCATCGAATGCGACATTGCTATACATTCAAGCTAATGAATCGTACCATGCAACCTGTCAATAAATCTTCTGTGTAATTAGATCACATGAACACCTATAAATAGAACTATATTTGGCAGATCAAACAATGTATGAGACTGTTGTAATGAAACGTACTGCTACTGCATTTGTTTCCATCTCAAGTTTATTAGACTCAATTACTATTGAGTAGAAAGAAGCCGAGAATAACAAATACAATGTGAAATTTGTTTGCTACATAAAAAAAACAGGGGAATGCGGTTGCAAGTGCCATGAGGATCCAAAATGCAATCTCTGCAAATGCTCTTACCATATCTCAAGATGATATCCAAAATCACGTAGGCACATAGAAATGCATTTACTGAATACATTAACAGTTCCAACATTTGAGAAACAACAATCTTTGCAACTTTGTTTCCAATTCATGGTTGATGACAATATTACCAAAAAAAAATTGGATTTGTGAGGTTGTAAGTGGGATCCCAAAATGTATATATTGTTGTTGCAAACTAGCAAACTATAACTGCACTATGTGATATTAAAACTATGCCAATTTCTCTAGGATTTTCATTATTATATGCAAAATGGACAGGAAACTTGATCCCATATATGCATACTGAATAGTTTCCTTTGAGCCTGGAAGATTAACATGCCTGCTCTGTTTTTTATCTTTCCCCTATATCCCTCCCTTCACAACTTACAATTCTGTAGGGGTAGGGAGAAAGGTGCACTTATTCAACACTTCACAACCATCAGTTGAGAAAAATACATAATGGTTAAGGGTTTGATGGAATCAAATTTAAAAACAAAAGGGACACATGTGGGGTTATAAGTGGGTATTGGTGGTATTATGAAAAGAAGTGGCAAGGACAAGTGGTAGAATAGAATAACAAGATTAAAATGTTGTATTTAAGATAAATTTCCTTCATTTTCAATAAATTAGAAGGATCAGAAAAATGATTACCTCAAGTCACCCTTGGAGTTGATACTTACATATCTAAATTCTGAGTTATTTTTGCAGGAACTTGAGCTTTGAAGACCATCCAGAAAATCTGAGTGTGCATGACCAGATTTGAAGAATGCATATGGGCTACTAGGACACTATTGATATATTGTTTGTATGCAGTCCCGATACTAGAAAAAAAATCATGTTGTTTCCTTTGGGATGTTTGTTAGCGAGCAACCTTCTTAAGAACAGAGATCGGGCATGGGAAGAGAGACCTCCTTCTTTTCAACAAGCTTCCTTGTCAACTGTTGACATTCCCCTCTTATTCAGAAAACATAAAAGAGTTGCTTCATTGTATTTTAAACTAAACCACTAACTATATGTAGCTATTTATTCATTGTCCTACCCTACTTGAGAAAAGAGAAAGACTTTTTTCAAGTATAGGAAAATTTCCAGTGAAGCCATGTGCGTAATAGATTTATAAGTAGACTCATATCCAAATATAGAAAAGATACCTCAAAGGTTGTCTGGACATGAGAAGCCAACGGCTCTTGTGGAGATGATTCCAAGAAATGTTGAAGGATGGAGGAGTATTGCGGCCTGATGATAGTTTGGAACCAAGCTTCAATGTAGTCCTTGTTTCCTTGTCTCTCTTTGGCTGACATATCATGAGGCTCTTTTGAGAACTGGTTATCACACTCTATGATGCACAAACGATCTGCTGACAAACATGCCAAAAATTCCTCAATCTCTGGCTCTAGTATTTGCTCTTCATATTGTGTGGTCCATATTTCTTCGATTTCCTCTATCTTCTCATAAGGGCTACTGGATGAAACTTCTATATCCTCCTCATGTGGACTATGTTCATGGGTCTTTGGTTCTTTAATTGCTTCTTGAAAAACAAACTCATCCCTGGTAGAAACTCTGGAGTGTGAGCAAGGATTTGAAAATATCCTTGCAGGGGTATGTCCTCCTTTGCTCAACAAATGCTTTAGCATTTTTACATTCTTCTGGCTGATCTGCTAATCTTTGTCTCACACGTGGACTAATACATGGGATTCTCACAAACTGGAAACTAAAACTTTAAGGAGATAAATGAAATATTACACACTACACTTGTATGAAGGAAACACACTTTCATGAAAGGAACAATAAAGGCTTTGGGGAAACTCCCAATAGTGACTACGTAGGTTCTTACCTCTTGTATTACTGCTTCCCCTCCTCCAATCTATGTAATTTAAAGGCAACACACTTGCATGAAAAGAACAGTCAAGGCTTTGGGGAAACTCCCAATAGTGACCGTGTAGGTTCTTACCTCCCATCTTACTGCTTCCCCTCCCCCAAGCTGTGTAATTTAAAGGCAACACACTTGCATGAAAGGAACAATCAAGGCTTCGGGAAAACTCTCAATACTGACCGCATAGGTTCTTACCTCCCGTCTTACTGCTTCCCCTCCCCCAAAATTTGTAAACTAAATGAAACCTATCTAACTAGGCTTTAATCCCTTTGTAGCACCTCCCCGACAATGTTGCAAAAATGTTGGTGGAAATATATGTATAAATTCCAAACATTAAATCATCAACCTGATCTCGTAAGCTTTGAGATGAAAGCACAAGAAATGCGGAATGAAAGCCAATTCTAGCTTATGCTAACAAACTGCAGGAAATGAATCAGTAAGCAATGAATGGAAAGAAAGGAAACACGCTACAATGTATTCTAAGGAATTAGATCTATAGAAGAACTATCTAATTAAAAGACAATGAAAGAAGCACAACATATGTAGAGAATGGGGGGGGCTGCAAACCTAACACACATTGTGAAAAAGCTTACAGACTAAATGAGTACTTCAAAGACGGGTAGAATATCACCAACTGATGTTTATTGAATGAAATGAAGGATTACAAATGTTCAAACATGGATCTCCAATACTAATTCCATCCTACATCAATACCAATCCCCCCTCTGCTCCATGGTTGTATATATATACAAAAAAAAGAACAAGGGGATGGATCAAAACTAATTCCCTCAAATCAGCTTGGTCTAAGCATAATTAGCTTACACAATATTTGGTTTCCTCTTTATAGTTGATCTTGGTTTGCAAAGATAACCAAAACATGATTACAAATGCTTTTACATGACATAAAAATGTTGAGAATATCTTTATTCAGTCTCCCTTGCTGGCTGGATGCACCCATTCATCTAGAAGATTGGAGAAGGCAAGCGCAACTGTAAATCTGGACAAACCCAGATTGGAAAAACACTGATATCTCCTTGATTGATCATGATTTTGGAAATCTGCCCACCTGTTAGCTAAATGGACGCATTCTGAAGAAAACCCATGTTCTTGAATTTCTATATTCTGCTTCATTTTCTCAAGAATAGAGGTCGAAGTCTAATGCTACTAATCTGACACAATTTTGACTCGTCCTTTGACCACGTGCTAGAGGTCCACACATATGACCTGGGTGTGAAATAATGAACACCAAAGTATGTTGGAGGTATTTCTAACAAAACCAATTTATTCATTTTGTCCCTAACGGTGTGCGTCCATGCTAAAAATGGAGGTCTGGTGCGGGAATAGAACTGTCACAAACCTTCATTGGCAAGATTAGTCTAAACCACTTCTAAATCATTAAAAACAAGGGAAATTATAATAAATAACAACATTAAGCTTGTTAAACATATCAACTTCAGAAGTGTGGGAAAATACAACAATAGGCATAATAAACAGGTGTGAGGATAGGGTGAAATGGTTAAAAAAGAGACCAGCTGATGATGTAAAATATGTCAAATTGGCGAGCCAACACAATCTAGAAGGGAAAAAATTTCAGAGCTGGATATGGTCTGTAAGAGTTGTTCCATAGTTGGGACCGGGTAATTATCATTTTTTGATGCTTTGTTAAGGTTTTTGAAATCCACACACAGGTGGATCTCCCCAGACTTTTTCTTGACAAGCACCAAATTAGATACCCAGGCAGAGTGTCTAACCTGAAAGATAATCTTGGCATCTAAGAAGTTCTTTAGGTATTGATACATCACAGGTTCTAGCGACAGGTGATACTTCCTGAGTTTCTGTTGGAAAGGTTTCATTCCATACTTTAACGGGATTGTGTGTTGGATAATGCAAGTATCATAATTTTTCAATTCCCAGTAGAACCAAGCAAAGACATCTTGATCTTCTTTGAATAGTTTGAGATAAGCTTTCTTGTCTTCTTTAGACACTGTCTTACCCAAATTGAAATTCTTGGGATTTTTAGGGGTTCCTAGGTTTATAGTTTCGTATATAGGACATGAGCTCCCCATTTTCGCATTCTTTGGCCCCCTAAATCTTTCCCTTAGGTTGAAAAAGTTCTCCATATTGGCCTCTCCTTTTGGTATCATGTGAAATTTTGGTTTGTCATAAAATTGTTTTGTTCCCTTCTTTTGTTCATGGTGATTTGATTATGTGAGTATTTATTGGAATATTTCATCATCAATGACTAAATCCTTAAAATTCTCTTGGTTATTCAGGAAATCTACAATCTGTTCATCCCCTTCAAAGACCTTCCAGTTATAAATGTTGTTAGGCACCGACAGTTCGTAGAGAATTTCTACTGCAAACCTTGAGGCTTCATAGTATTCTAAAGGAGATAATCTTGAGGCTACGGTGACTAAAGAATCAGTGGGAGTATTTTTTGTCCTGGGAACAACAGTGATGTTGAAGGCCTCAAAATTGTCTATTATATTGTGTACCTCTTGTTGGTAATTTCTCAAGTGTGGTGAATTGAAATGGATAGTATTATTTACTTATCTAACAATAATTCCAAAGTCTCCAAAAACTTTCAATTCATTGACGTTTAATTCGATGGCCTTCTTTAGTCCCTGGACTAGAGCTTCATATTCAACAGTGTTATTAGTGCATTCAAATTCTAATTTGCAGGATAATAAGTTTTGTTTCGACTTTGGGTCAATGAGGATACATCCTACTCCTGACCCTTCTTTTGATTTAGAACCATCAAAGTACATCATCCAAATTTGTGGAGGATAATTCCTAACTTCTTCATGTCTAGCTATTTTTTCACTTTCATCCTCCTTCTCTATTACTCTTGTTGGATAATCGTGATAGAGGATGTTTTCTTCTATGGTTTCTAGTAAGTCTACTTGAAAGTTAATTTTAGATATTTGAGTGGGAGGTATGTTAGACAAGTGAGGTGTGAAATTACTGAAATCAGAATCACAGGAGTAGTTTCCTAAAACAGGGAACTTTGTCAACGAGGGTTCATTTTGGGTCTCTAAATCAGTGACTATATGTTTGAGATATATTTCTTTGTCAATCTCGATTATGTGTGTATGTCCTTTTAATGGAAACCAAAGGTGAGCCTAGTTGGTACTATAGTATCCATTTAATTTCTCAGACCAGTCTCGACTAAGTAGCATTCCATAGGCCTCTCAGATGTCTACTATAACTATGTCAATTACTTGCACAAATTTGGGGTATATAGCAATTCTAATAATGACATATTTAAATTCCCCAATGATCTTTACCTAAGTCCTATCTAATTGTATAACATGTTTATCAATTTTGAGTGGGGTTACATTCAATTTCTTGCAGATTGACAATGGCATGACATTTGAAGATGCCCTTGAATCGACTAGGAAATTATGTAGATTTCTGTTGAAAACCTCAAATGTCAAAAGGAAAGGAGGAACAAAATGCCTTCCTCTTTTTTCTATAGAAAAAGCGTTCACACTTGGATTCTTTGTTAAATATGTAAGAGATGGGACCACACTTTTATCATTGTTTGTTATAGGGGTATCTATTAATTTTAAGGCCTGTAACAAAAAATCCTTTTGCTGAGGGATCCTACATATGTCCATGACAGACACATTGGCCTTCATATTTTTTAAGTCTTCTACCACATTGTAGTCTAACTTAGGAGCTTCTCGTGTGTGTATGTTTGTGGGATTTTTTTGAGAAGAAAATAGGGGTTTGGGGCGATCGACCGCTTGATTTCCTCAAGATAATTGAGTAGTGGTGGGATTACTTTGGACAGGTTGACTTTTACTTCGTGTTTGTATATCCATAATTTCAATCGGGGGTCACTGCACCTCAAAAATGTCATTGAAATATATTAGGTGATCGAAATACCATATTAACATGGAAGTTCCTTCAAGTGGTTCTTGACTTTCTTGATCGATAACACCTATTTTTGAGCCAATGGGTTTTTCAGTTAGAGAGCATTCATCTAGGAATCAATTAGCCATTAGATTAATAGCATGCAACCATTGGGGACAGTCCCTTTCTGAATGTTTTTCTTGATGGTACATGCAGAAGGAGTCAGATGTTATGTTCCCTAAGTCAACGTTTAGGTTAGCCGGGGGAGGTTCTATAGCTTTGAAGGGTGAATTTATTTTAAAAAGGTCTTATAAGATCTTTGATTTTGGCTTCCTTCCCCATCACTCCTTTTCATATCTATGATCTCATTGGATATTTTTTTTATCATCCGCTGTAGGTTTTCTATATCCCCTCCTTCTTTCTCAGGACCTTGTTCTGCTTTTTTTCTCGGGGGTCTTATTAACAAAAGTCCTCTCTTAGGTAGAGGTTTGGTTTTCGTTTTTATTAGTGAGATCTTACCTTCTTTTCACCCTTTCATTTGGAATTCAATCATTTTACCTTCTTCGAAATTTTCGGCTGGAGTATGTTTGGTAGCCCTTTTTATGAACATGGAAATAGAAGCTAGGAGAGCATTAATGTATACTTCAATTTGCAACTTCTGGGTAGGTTTAGCCTCGGGTTGGAATTTGTTCAAAATGGTGGTAAATATTTGGTTGAAATATTTAACCTTTTCTTTTGGACTCATAGTGGTGGTGAAAAGGTCATCCATTAAAGCTCCTATGGTAGTTTCTTCAACAAATTTGTCCAATAAATCCTTTTGAAACTTTGTCCAGCTAGTTATGGAACCAACTGGTAGGTTGAAATACTAAGTCGAGGCTGAATTTTCAAAGGTATAAGGGAAAATTCTGCACACTACATATTCGTGTTGTACATTCATTAACCTTATAGCTAATATGAACTTCTTAATATGGTCCTTGGGCAATCCAGATGTTTCAGGGTCAAATATAGGAAGAAATTTTTCTAAACGTCTGGGTAGGTTATGCATCCGACCTAGAATTTCCAAAGCATCTCTTTCCAACCATGGTTGGTTATATTGAGGTTGATCTCCCCTCTTTCCATTTTTATCATTATTATCCTCCATGTCTTCTTATTTGGAACCTGAGCGATCTGAGTTAGACCCTTCCTCTTCAGATTCAAAATTGTTGGGTTTAGAGTAATTACTAGTTGGTGTTTCGGGTATTAGATTAAGGGGTTTTTCGATCTCTGTGAGGGTAAAGTATATCAGGTCTTCTACCATGTGGACAAATACTTGGTCAAGGGTGTCAACAACCGATCTTCTTATTTGTTTTCTTCAAGGAAGTAAAGGAGCTAAGGGTAATTCTTTGATCTGTCAGACGTAAGATCTAGTGATTCTTCTGAACTTATTTAACTCTTTGTGGGGAAGAGCATAAGCTATTTCAGGGTAAATGTGTTCTTCATCTTCAGGTTGAGGTGAGTTACTCGTATCAGAAGTACTCTTTGTATGTGGGTTGTATTGAGAGTGACTAGACATGCATGTGGGTTGTTTTGAATCTATAGGCTTTGTAGAATATATTATTGGAAATGTTGTTAGCCATGCATTCATTCAGGCCATCCTTCTAGTGTTAATTCTGTTTAGGGGTCGGAGGTCCCTTTAACTCAACAGTAGGAACCAAACCCACTTAAGAAGCCCAATTAGACTCGTAAGTGTTTGATGAGTGGTAAGGTTCTCCATATTCGTGATCTAGCTAGAATTATCGATGGGCTTTAATCGTGATTGAAAAATATGTCTTTTCTATGAAACCTTTCCTCAGGCTATGCAGTTCTCTTTTTGGTTCTTTTCTAATGTTTATAATAAAAGAAATATATAGCTTAAGCTAAATGGAAGAGGGAAGTTAAATTGTATGTTGGGGGGAAGGCTAGGTTTTAGGATAACCTTTATACCTTAGCATGTAGATGAAGAAGATATAAACTACTTCAAACTAGCATTAATAACATTTTGATTAGTAGACATTCAACATTTTCTGAGATAGCAGTTATAGAAAGAAAACATACACGTGACAAGAAGCTAGTGAAAGAAAAGTAATTTTCAATGTTCTATTATCAATCATAGGTTAACACAATCGATTTCTATTCATCAACTAGAGTAAAAGAACTATTACAACATTTATAAGACAAATTTAAATGACAGATACAACAACTCTTACTCAATACAACAGAAAATATTGAATCTGGAGATAGAAATAATCCCCCTTGGTCCAATCACATTCACGCCTCAGATGAAAGAAGTGTCTTTGGTTCTAAACAAAAATTCTCACTTAAAATAACTTGCACAAAAATAGTTCTCATAAAAAATTCCAGAAAAAGTCTTTCTCTCCAGAAACCATCAACCCCTTGCCCAAGGTCGATGCCCTTATTTGTAACAAAAATTAACTAATAATAAAATATCTACTAAGTTGTGTTAAATTGAGAAAACACCACATGGCGGATTTGATCTATCTGTTCTCTTTTTCTTCTCCTTTGATCATCTAGTTTTTACTAAAGTGGATTCTTCTTCTCGTAATATGACCACTTGAAGAAGAGATCGTCACATGTATTTGCATATGGAAACCTGTGTTGATCCATCAGAGTGGAGAGGACCTCCTTTATCTCTATTTCTTGTTCCTTGTACTTTATTAGCTTGATACTTAAGTGTTGTAGGATAGCAAGAGATTTAATCGGGGGTTCCATGAACTTCTTCACTTGACCCAGGATCATGCTTGAAATATGTGAAATGTTTGCTTCACATGCCAGGTCTCGCTCTTCATGTTGTTTATCTATGTCATGCAAATTGGCGAAATCCTCTGGTGGACCAAACTCTGGTAGGTTAATGCTATTCATTTCCCGATTGATTTTCTCCCAATGTTTCTCACATTCTCCCCATCTTTCCTACATTTTCCATTGAGGTTCCTGGACCATGCTTACCTAATGTTCAACTACCTTCCTTATTCGAACAATGTTTTTATCCATCAGCACTCGGATTCCATGCTCTTATGTATCTTGACCCCTCTGCACTTTGCTGATGTATTCTATCCATTTTAAGGCTTGATGTTCCTTTTCATATCATCACTGCAAATATTTACAGGTGGCCAGCCCCATGAGGGTATCTTCCTGGAAATCAGTTATGAGAGCGGTGAAGAGATCTCTTTCACTTGTGAATCATGCATACATTTCTCAGAATTTACACTTCAAGAGTACCATCACTTGTGTTGAATTTTGGTATTACTTTGCTTGATGTCACAAATGGTCTAGTTATTTCTTCATGGCATCCACCTCCCGTTCATCTATTTTTTCTCTATCTAAAGTAGCATCATCTATGCCCATACCTGCTCCAATTAGCTCAATCATCTTAGCATTTTCTTTGTCAAACATCCTTTCCTTTGTGGTTATGAGAAGTGTGCTATCGAGTGTGAGCTTAATTTTATTGATTGTTATTCTCATCACAACTTTCATTTTCCTCTCATATGCAATTTATTGTATATTGATGACTTCATCTATCGGTTAAGGAATCTATTGATCTCTCCAGGACAAAGTACTTCCTAGGCTCCATATCGTATAGAGATGTTCCATGGAAGGTTCTTTCAATTTCTTTGTAGGGGAGGTTTATGAATTATCTGGTGATTTGGCCTTTGGCTGGTCCTTGCTGGCCGACAAATTCTTTGTCCTAGCTCAGGAAGTAGGTGAAGGATCAACATTAGTTAGGATTTTGACCATTGAGGTGTTGATTTTTGGTTGCTCCATTTCTTTTTCTTAATCACCAGCACCCAAGTCATTCTTGGAGTTTTCATTATGAGGTTGTGTTCCCAATTGATTGATAAATTCAATGTCCAGAGTGCTCCTAGCCTCATGGTTTCCTTTATGGGGATTTGGGATCAAAACATCAGAAGTTGGAGTAGATGTTTCCCCAGGTTCCTCCTCTAGTGTGATTGGTACCAGCGTTATGCGCAAGGCTTATGAACCTTCCCCATCATCATATATGGTGATTAAATCTATGAGGATAGTAGCCATACCTATCCCGCTTGATTCTCTTGCTGACCTTTTTTGAACGTAGTAGTCACCTACGATACTTCCTGTGGTGGCATAGGGCTGGTTTTTTCTTGGTTGACACTTTCTTCCAGTGGGATTGTACTTGAATTATTGAGTTCTTCCTCCTCACTTGTACCTATCGGGGTGATTCTCAAAGGTCCTATCAAAGTATTGAGTAGGGGATCTTCCCCTAATCTTGCAATATATCTTTCGACTTCTTCTAGTAACAACATCCCCCTTATTTGTGCCTCAGTTGCTTCTGCTTCTCGGTTTTCATCTCTTATCCTAATGGCTTCTTAAGCAGTGTGTTCTATAGTCTCAACTTCTTCATCCAAGGTCATTTCTTTAAATTTGGTCATGTTTGGGTTAGCCTTTCTATGTAGCACTTCCTCCCAGTCCTGGGCACCTTTGGTAAATATTTCATCTTCAAAACTATCATGAGCATATGCCCAATAGGAGGATACCTGTGATGTATGTTGGGGAACTAAACCCTTTGTATGATGCTGGCGAAAGGGGCCTGTGGGGAACCGATACTCAAGCTGATTTAACCCTTCTTGTTTCTCCTGCGCAGTGTCTTTGACAATATAAAATCCTATATGAAAACCATAGGGAATGAAATATCTCCTCTTATCCTTTACCAAGGAAGCATTATAACCTTGTAAAATGGGCTGGTAACAAATCTCTCCCAATATGAGATGATCCGAGAAATGAACGTGGAGTAGGTGGGGTGCACCAGTAGCTTTGAACACTTTGATATAGGTTCTTGTCTCTTCGAAGTACCAGTGTCCATGTTTAGCTATCATCTTTTTGGATGCCACTGAAATAATAGGGCATTCCTTCATAAAGATAATGAATTATATCCTGGATATGAATCCATCACATATCATGGCATACGATATTTTGTACCTATTCTCCCATAAGATACTGAAATAAACATGTACAAGAAATTCGACAATATGCCAGCTTAAATTCATACCTGCAGAAATGTTTCTTGTGCAAATTACGTCTAGCAGGTAGGATGGCATGTAGAAGATTGGAACTTCTCCTTCCTTCGGTATTCGGGCCTGTAGGAGATTAATACTTAGCTGTTTGGAAATAATGGCTCCCCAATTGAAAATACTCCCAAAAATTGCCACGGTATACGCCAAGGGCATCCAAGCTTCTGAAAATTTTGAGCAATAATTTTCTCCATATAATCAAAAAAACAAAGCCATTAAATACATGTAGGGCTCTTTGAGATTTACCATGCTATACCATCCATTTCTCCTATTTGTGAACTTATTATATTCCCTCCATCATGAGGCCAGTAATATGCTAGTGTCATGGCACTCATAAAATCTGACCACAAAGTCTGTATTTATCTGTTCCTCTGGGTCTTTCAGCTTGTAGTATTTTTGTACCGCAATTGGAAGAAAAACACAAACACATTCTCCCTCCTCATTGTTGACCATGCATTTCACTGTGTCTATGTGGTCAATTATCCATCCTAAGGTTTCGATGCAAGGAAGAACTGGGGTCTGACAAGCCAACCTGTGCATATATGATATTCTGATGTTCAGGAACACTTGATCATCCAATATTCTGATGTCCGGGTTGCTGTGAG
Source organism: Picea mariana (assembly GCA_032191745.1). Lineage (NCBI taxonomy): Eukaryota > Viridiplantae > Streptophyta > Pinopsida > Pinales > Pinaceae > Picea > Picea mariana. The sequence goes on along the minus strand of JASDQU010508803.1, from coordinate 7,561 downwards.
GTGTGAAATTCGGGTAATCCCCTTGACTAGTTTTTCTATACAAGTCTCCCCAAGATGGGAGCACCACTTTATATCCGGTTCTTGCCTCTATGTCACCGAACGTCGGAGATTGGATAAACTCCTTTTTGGTAGATATGTGAATAATTGATTCCGTCTTTGAGACAAAATCAAGCTCTCTTGTAGTGCCCAATGTAGATCCATCATTGACCTATAGTTCCTTCATCTTGGGGGTTCTTGGAAAATGCCTAGTCATTGGATTTATTGGAGGCATTTTTCTACAGAAAAGAATTTATTTTTATAGTGAGCAGCTAAACAACCTCCACAAATGTTATTGATGCAATCACAAGTGCACAAATTATAAATACAATGCTTACCTCTTGCTTGCAGGAAATTAACTTGGTCTTACTAGTAATCAAAGTTAGAGAGCAGGATCTAACCTCCTCGATGCCTTCTCTCACTCCTTCATCTACTTAAGGGAATAAGTGATTTGCGAAGAGAATACCATGTTTGGGTATGACCTTGTAAATTTAAACAGAAAGTATACTTACCTTGTTGCATCAAGTCTTAAATTCGGGAGTGTAAATGTGATCTACGCAATCTATCACAGAATATGCACCATGATTAGGATTAAATGAAATGTAGGATGGTGGCACAGGAGCGATTTACTTCATAGTTCATCGGAGAATTCAAATTTCTTTTGTTGGTCGGCATATAGGATCATGGTAGAAATTACGTGAAAATTTAACTTATCCATCAAATTGCAGATCCTGTCTTACCTCAGCTAGGGGTGTCCCATCAAATTACCAAGCCTTTTCATATTCACAAGAAACTCGTATGATCAACGTCGGAAAAATAGCAGGGTATTTTGAATGGAACAACAACATGGATTGGCTAGGATTTTCGGTGTATCATGATGAAGGTTCGATGAAAAACCCTGACATTTGGTGACCTATCAATCTGTCTATAGTTAATGGGTGAATCAAATTCAACAGTTTTTCTTAAACATTGTTTCATGGATACCTTTAGGAAAAATATCTGACGCCGACCGAAACCGCCATACAAAATTGGCGTGCAAATGATGAGATGGAAGTACAGATATGACACGGGGAACCTCAAAAGATGACACGGGGAAAATACTGAGTCATACAGACTATTTACACAACAAATACATGTGGTTGTTGATTTCAACCTCTACGTGAGAAAAAAATTTCAACATCGATGATTTTCTTTAGACATACATCCCTGGCTACAACGTCCTATCCTGCCGATGTCGACGATGTATCGGTGATTGGCAATCGACAATTTGTGACGGTTAATGTTTTGCAGTTTTTTCCCTCGGAGTTCGTTGATCCCAAAAATGCATCGGCGATCAGTGATCAAAGATTCGTGATGCCTATGTTGATGGTTTACCTCTCGGATTTCGCCGAAGACGACGATACATCGACGATTTTTAGAAACCTTTTTTGTAGGCAAGAATCAGCGATCGATGCACCCTTTCTCCCATTTTTTCGATGTTGATGATACATTGGTGATTGATGATCAGTTATTATCCTTTTTATGTGGGCATTTTTCCTCACAGATTTCGCCGATACCGATGATAGGCGTGTGCCTCAAATTTTTAGCCGCGTACACTTAGTCTAAATGCCAAGTTTACTTAGATAAAAGGTCAATCTATTCAACAATTGCAAACCAAACCGAATGTGATCGATAATGAACCATAGCAACACATAAAACCCATTGATCCCTACATAACTGACTAAAATCAGGAAAGACAAAGTGGTACCCAAAAGAAAAAATTCACAAAACTTTTAGGGTGTGTTGAGTGCTCAACAACACCTATCATTGGAAATGGCACAACAAAGACCATCCATATATGAGTGTCTCACCTATATTTATACTTTCCTTTCATGTCCATATTATTCAATCAACTTCGGGTCCCATAACCACACCTCTAGGGCTTCATGTAGACATCATCAAATGCACCCATCACATCTGCTGACATCAACCACTCCATCAATGAAAACTAACTCACCATCAATATCGACCACATCTCTAGGTATTTTGTACTTATCAAAGGGTTGACATAAATCTCCAATGGTTGACATCAATGACAACCAACTATCAAAATCAACTATCCAACACCTTCATGAAAAGGTATGCCATTCTCCCAATTCCTTGTGTGTGATGTTATTACTTGTTTCTAGAAGAACCATAGGAAATATATCCTAGTCATGTCTATGATTTCTATTGCAATCCTAAGGAGATATTACTGATTTGTTCAGTGAGACACATGTGAGAAAAAATAACATAATAGATTGGTGACTCCACTAGGGAAGAATTATTCTCTAGTTAAGTCTCCTTGCCTACCTCTTCCTTTGCTTGTTGTGATTTTCATTTGAGTTTTATTCCATTCAGTCATCCTAGGTCCTATATCTAGTAGATATGATAGATATGATTCATATCTTGAATATATGCAACAAATCCAGCCGTTTCAAAAAGAAAAAAATTTCAGCTCCTCGTTGGTTGCACCATAGGTGTCTCGTGAGGCCCCCTCGTTGGTTGACAGACCTATGTCCCATAAGGCCAAAACAATTGGTGCAAGTCCCATTACTAATAATTGTGGGTTACAAGAGGGATAAAAATAGAGTATCCTCGCTCATCCAATGAAGGAAACCCATGAGGACCCTTGTAGGGTCTACAAAAAATGTCCTCTAGGGTGCAAAAAAAGTTCATGTTTTGCGAAAAGTTTTCTAGGTTATTTGCTTTGAATCTTAGTGTCCCTGTTCTTGGGGAAGAGAACCTTTAGAACTTAGTTTTTTGAGGTATTTTTCATCATTCTTTGCATGACATAGGAAATAAAATGATATATATATTTTTTTTATGATCATCCCTTGTGAAGCATTCTAAGACCTCTTTTCATAATTGCACTTGTGAACTTTGGGGTCTGAAATTGTATTTTTGGGTGATTGATTGTTGCATTTAGTTGATTTTCCTTTTGCAATTGGGTTTTACATTGTTAAGATATATTCCTTGTGAGTTTTTGGTTGATATCTCATATATACATTGGAGTGTGCCAAGGGGCATCACTACCAATATCACACTACCCTTTTCTTGCTAATTTGTTGGTTTCCATTTGCATTGTGTGTTCTTGCATAGATCAAGAATTTTTACATTTCAATTGGAAAAACATAAAAAAGAAAAAATGTTTGTTTCATGCTAGGTTTTATTTTGAATCATTAGTGTTCAAGTGCATTAGAAGCATTGATTGGTTTCAGATATGGTTTTGTTGATTGGTTTCTTGGTGTGTGCGAGGATTTATTTATCAACTTGGCAAAGAAAAAGAAAAGTCCTTTTCCCTCCCGTAGCTAGAGCTCATTGGAAAGAATGAAATTGCATCATCATTCTTTCATTACATGGTTGGGTCAAGAGTCATCAAATCATTAAAGTTTCATCCATTATATTTGGACCTAAGAAACAACCATTAAAAATAAAAACTTACTCTAAAATCAATTAGACATTTTTCTTTTGATAGAGAACCAACATTAGCTAGGCTTAGGGAATTGGAACAAGATTGGAGAGTAAACTCTCTAAGGCCATAGAACTCAACTTAGTAGTCATTAAAGAGCATTAAAATCCGTTATTCCAACCAGTGTGTCGGAAGCCTCCTCTAGCATAGGAGTTAAGCACGAGGTTGCATTGAGGAAAGTAGGGATATTATCCCTCTCTCATTATCTTGGTGTTTGCGATACTGCTTTGATTGTTACGTGTATGAGGTTTTTTTTGGTTAACACCTTCATAGATACAGGATTAGTTACCCTTCCCTTATGTGTGATTGTACTTATGATTGTTCACTCGGCCATTGGTTGTTAGGTGGTAGCCTTAGTGACCTTTCCTAGGGATCCACATGGATGACTGCAAGTGGGACGTGCATGTGGTACCTGGGGAAGACATTCATTCAGGATATTAGTTCCCCCCGAGGTTTCCCACCTTAATAAAGAGTACTTTCACTATTCAGGGTTGTTTTGTGTAGATAATCATAATTTCTCCTCACACCTTCACTAGCTAATCTTGTGGGGGACTTGACCCCCCCCATAGGGTTGGTTTTCGGAAGGCCCCTCAACAAATTGGTCTGTTTTTTGTTTTCCTATATTTGATTAGGGGTGTTCTCTTTGAGTCTAATTCTAGGTCAGACATAGGTTGATTTTTGTTTGTTAGTAACATAGTTTATTCACCGTGGTTGAATTACCACACTAGTCTTGTTGATTATGAGTACTTGATCCTATTATGGAGGTGCAACTGCCTCTAATGCGGCATGAAATAAGTGAAAAATAATTTGAAGGGTATTATCTTTGATTTGATGAGATCAGTTTGGTTGAAGTAGAGGTGGTAGATGAACATCCTCCACCAAATTTCGATCCACCTCTAACTGAGTTAGACGCCCCTTTACCTGTCCAAGTAAGGGAAACTTTTAGTGAGCCTTTTTATTTTTCTAGTCATCCTCCCACCATGTCAGGACCTAGTGTTTCATATATTGTATATGGGCCTACAATCCCATCGTAGGAATCCATGTAATGTATACATTTCCACCCCTTAACTCCATTAGACCTACACAATCCATACCATTTCAGTTTGGTTCCTTGATCTGGGGGACATCCTCTGTGTCATCAAATCCATATTTTAGTATATCTAACATCCTGACACCCATCCCTTCCACATCAATTCCCACTTCTGAATTATTTTCCAGTGGGAGGTCGAGATTTGGTTTCATCATGGGGAGTGGAACTCCTTCCACCTCCATTAATCCAATGAGTGGCCTGACATCATCAACTGTACTGGGTGTACCTTTTGGATGGAGTATGGCTAGTGGTTTTGGGGATATCCCTAGCCATTCTAGGGGAAATATTACATCTGTAGGTTTCAAGTTTCCTTGGGTTATCACACCACTCCCTCGGGGTACGTCCCTTTGGGAACAATTTTCACCATGGGGAGGTTTTCCTTTTGTGTCAACATCTGGTCCTAGGGGTTTCTTCCCTGGGACCAAATTTGGGAACATATTTCCAAGAGGGTCCACATTTCCCCTTTGGAGAAACACCCTTGGGGGAATTTTTGGTTTCGAGAGTAGTCTTACTGTTGAAGGTGCCACCATCCTTGCAGGCATTCACTCTTCAAGAGATCCCCAATCCTCTAGTAGTACCAACATAGGGGGACCGCACGGTCCATCTAGGACAACAAAGACTTCACCTACCTCCCAGTCTTCATTTTCACCATTGCCTTTCCTCGTGATGCTTGATTTACCATATTTGTCTCAGTTAACAAATGACCATGTTTCCCATTACCCATGATGGATGATAATTCCATCCAAGCTACCATCAAACATTCCTAAGTTTAACATAAATCTAGGAGAGGACTCCTCTACACACATCATGACTTACCACTTTGTGTGTTCATCCAATTCATTAATGAATGATAGTGTAAGGTTGAATATTTTCTAGAGATCCCTTACAGGAGTTGCTACCAAATGGTATTTTGAACTTAAAGGTGGCTCTTTTATAACCTTCAACAACCTGGCTATGGTGTTTTTAATGCACTATAAATTTCATATTTGGTATGAGATAGGACTAGAGCTCTTGAGTTCACTACGTCAAGACAATTCCACTCACATATTAAATCATATACATGAGTGGAGGAGATGGTGTAATATGATTAAGACTCAGATTTCGGACAAGCACCTAACATAGTGGTTTACCAAGTCCCTCTTACCACCCATTTCCTTGGATGTAGCTATGGTCGAGGTAGCCACCAGGGTTTTCTCAGTCGGGTACTCTATATGACATCATCCTAAATGTTCCTCACCTGTCAATTGATCCAAGAAAACCCAGACCACATGCCAATGGTGTGATTGGTCTTGTTTCACACGCATCTATGAACCAGTTAGTTGATTATATGGGTCAAATGTACATTAATTCTCATCCGTCAGTTGCTAGCACTAATGCTCAAACTGTTGCAATCCCTTCTCAAACCTTCGAGGTGAATTTGGTGTAGTCCATGCAACCAATTAATCCTGAGAAAACTAGAGGTAAGAAAAAGAAGAACATGAAGAAAAATTTCAACAACGAGAAAGGTATTTCCTCCACCAAAAACACCCAGGATGGAGGCAATAAGAAAAAAAATAAGAGTCATTTTCCCTACACGATTTGTGGGGAATACCACCCTACTCACTAGTTCCCCAAGAATGATGAGGTCCACATATTGTTTTCATAGCAATGGGCCCCCTAGCAACCTACTTTCTTAACCCATCCTTTCCCCTCTCAACCTCAAAACATGGTTGCCACAAATCCTTCCCTCCACAAGGGGGCATGGCAGGTACCCATCCCCACGAGGGGTATTCATTGAATGCTTATGTGTTCATGTGTGAACACACAATCAACTTGAAGAAAAGGTCCAATAACTATGTGTTAGGGTCCTAACCCGCACATAGGTAGATTAATATATTCAGATGTAATAAAGGTCAATATTAATAAGGCCTTTCAATAAAATAGAATAAGGCGGATGTAAGAAGACCTAATAGAAGCTTCCACTTCTAGAAGGATCTTCCTCTAGATGCTTCTCTTGATAGATATTTTGTATAAATAAGGGTCGAGGGTATGAAACCCTAGCTTGGAGATTATTGTAATAGAGCGTTGCTCGATTGGAGGTTTCCCTCTCGAAGAGGCCTGTGAACATTGCTTTCTGAATCAAAGTGCTATTTCTATTACTGTTTTTATATCATTTCTGTGTTATTGTGGAGATTATACTAGATATTTTACTGTTATTATGCCATTTCTAGCATTTTATTTCCATTCTACATATTTTATATATCTGGTATCTTGCAAGTGGTATCAGAGAACTTTCCTTGGCAGAAATTGTGGGAATTTTTTTCCAGGGTAGAGACGTATTCTGGTGTCTTTAAACCACAGAGATCTATCGTTATGTTCATAAAACCGCGGTTGAGGGATTCATACACGCAATAAATACAAGTGGTTCTTAAGTGCACATATGTTGGCCACCATTGTAACCCCTGTTGGTACCCCTTCGAGTGGTAGCGCATCAGACAACACCTGTGTACGGATCAGCCTAGATTTCCTGAAGCCCTCTTTAGATAAACCTATCAACCATCGAACTGCTATAGTGTCACCGAGAATAGCACTCGGGAAGATACTCTCTAGTACCTGGGTAGTTGGGTAGTATGGCTAAGGGTACTATCTATCCTCCTTAGTTAGTGCCTTGAGATATTGGGTCGAGTACTACTGTTGGACCCTACATGTATATCAGAGAGCTATAGCACAGGGCAAAACCTTGTCTATTGAACCCTTGAATACCTAACCCATGGGGGACAGAAACATAAACGAATTAAAAACAGACCAGATCTATTGTCGTACAACTGGTTCAGGTTACCAAGTAAATACACATCTCTTTCTGGTTAAACATTTGGGGATTTCATCACTACAGTATTCTTCAGACCGAAGTATAACTCCGCAGGTGTAAAAAAAAAAAAAAAGTCTGGAAATTTTTTCACCATTAT
>JASDQU010508802.1:28884-40826 GCA_032191745.1 Picea mariana | reverse complement strand
GGGAATTGCTTTCCTGTGATTTAATTCAGAGCTTCAGTTCATTTAAGCAAGAATAATTAGTGTGAATTTCTTTACTACAACACTAAGTGCTTTTGGAATTGAGCATATATAGTGCATGGCTATCTTTGAAACAAAAGACTTCCCTGGGTTGATAATTTATGTTTCACTTAGTTGTCTAAAATTAATTAAGCAATTATAGTGACCAATACTAGTATTATATTATTAACATAGTTAAATAATAGGGATTTTGCAATACTTTGCAGACGGAATTCATTGTTGCGATTTAAATCATCAACACATTGTCAACTCCACAGGGAAATATGTGTCCAACAGATTAAGAACTCAGAATGTCTGGTTTGATAGACCAACTAACATTAGACCAAGAAGATATAAGTCAAAATGATTATGCAACGAGGGTAAGTGAGTGGATTTAATGGAATAATGACCAGGCATTTGAGAATAACTCATGGAACGTGTTAAGTATGAGGGGGTTTATCCCTATAAGCATAATCATTCAACTAAAATTTTCTCTTGACTTCAAGGAGAAATTTTTTCTGAACTTGCTCTTTTGAATCTCAAAATGGATGAAGAAACAAAAAGCAAAAGTGGGATGTAACCAACTATCTTATAAAACAACAGTGAAAGAAGATAACAAATTCAATGATGCTTTGAGGGGGAACATCATAACAACCATGTAATCTTGATTTTTATTTATTAAAAATACTTTGCATAAGTGTCATTGTGGAAAAACTGGTCCAACATTTTATTTTTGACAAAAATTGAAATCAAAAGAACAAAAAGAAAGAAATGTCATAAAAGAAATGAACAACAAAATCGAAAACAACAGAAATGAAAATAGCAGAAATATAAAACTACTAATATGAAAGAAGAATTAAAAAAATACTAAAATACAAAAACAATCCAAACAACATTAAACTATTCAAGTTGGTTCCCTGTAATGTTTTAGATGAGAATCGTTAGTGCTGTAGGAAAATAATCTCTCTTGTAAATATTTTAGAATATAAGAATTTTCAGCTAGGAAAAAAGTGATCTTGAAAGGACCCAACCATAATTTTTGAAACTTTGAATGTCTTCCCCTATCAACATGAGTTGAATCCCACAACAATAACATCTCATTGAATTTAAATTTGATAGCTTTGACACTCTTCTTGAAATGTTTTTTAACAGCCTGTTGTATTCTCTTTATATTATCCAAGGAAAAGGTCCTTTGCTCCTCTAAATCTAGGAGTGCATTTATCCTTTTTTAAACATCAGAAGAATTTAATTCTTAGATCTGTAGCATTAACCTTAAGGAGGAAAGTTATAGATCAGTAGGAAGAATGGCTTCTTTACCATAAACAAGCTAGAAAGGGGATCAACTAGTGCTCACCTTGGTGGTAGTTTGATCTGCCCAAAGGGAAAAAGTGAGGAGAGTTTTCCATTGACATGGCTTACCTTGAACGATCCTTTTGATAATTCTCACTAGATTCTCATTGGTAGACTCATGCTTCCCATTTCCTTGGGGGTAATAAGCTGATGAGGTAAAAATTTTAACCTCCAACTTAGCTTAAAATTGGGTCAGCTTAGCAGAAATAAAAGTGGGGCCATTGTCTCTAATAATTTACAAAGGAAGACCAAATCTGGAAAAAATATTATTTTCAAGGAAAGATACCACGTGATCATCATGTTTAAGTGGTACAGAGTCTTCCCATTTTGTAAAATAGTTTGTGGCTATCAAGATAAAGACTTGTCCTGCTGAAGATGGAGGATTAATAGGACCAATAATGTCCAATCCCCATTTTGAAAAAGGAAAGTCCGGGAGGACAGGTCGTAACGACATGGCTGAAAGGCATTCTTTCCCAACAAATTTCTTGCACTTGGCACAAGATCTCTAAAGAACATAAGAATAAGGAAAGATTGAAGGCCAATAGTATCCTTTTTTGATAATCTTAAAAGAAATGGTTTTAGAAGAAAAATGACCTCCTACATGAATAACAGAATTTGAAGAAGCATGAATTTCTTGCAACATTTTTTGTGCTTCCTCATTGTTTACACAGCGAAGCAACATACCATCGACATATACTCTAAACAATAAGTCTCCTATAATGATGTATTTGGAAGATTCAAGATAGAACCTTCTTCTTTGATGAGTGTCTAAGTTATCTAGACATACTTGATTTTGCAAACAATAAACCAAATTTTTATACAAGGTATGTTTAGACACAAGAAGGATTTGATTAGCAATGTAGAACAGTGCTGATAGAGAACTATCATGTTCATCAATTTATTCACTAGTTTCAGCATGCTGAGTTAAGTGAAGGGCTAAGTCATGTCCCTTGATGGTGTTAGAATTCACGATAGTTAAATCATGCTCCTGAATATTGGCAAGAGAATGTGCAAGCTTCCCTGAAAGATAAGTCTATGAGAGAAAAAACTTGACAATGGGTAAAAGGACTTTTACCAACGTATGCTTACCTAAGATGAAGTGGAAAATTTTTTCAACAACTTTAACAAGAGAGAAAGCATGTTTTTCAATAAAAGAATATTTAAAATCATCATCAGACAAGCTTTGACTGATGTAAGCCACTGGTTTTTCGTTACCTTGGTCATCACCTTGCACTAGGATAGAAGAAAATTCTTCCTCTGTGGCATTAGTATATATCATAAATTCCTTCTCGAAATCCATCTTCGCCAGAACCGATGCATAACTGATTGCTTTATTGATCCCTACAAAAGAATTTTCAACATCATCTGTCCAAGAAAAGGAACGATCTTTCTTAAGAATATTGTGAATTGGCGTGACCATTACAAAAAATTAAGGAACAAACCTACAGACAAAGTTAATAGCCCCCATAAGATCTTGAACCTCCTTCTTGGAAGTTGGAGCAAGAAAATTTAGGATAGAAGCAATCCTTTTAGGATCGATGCTTATTCCTGAATCAGAGACAATGTGTCCAAGGAGCTTACCCTTGGTAACGTTGACAATAGACTTAGAAGGATTTATAGAAATGCCAAATTTCTTGCATCGCATGAGAACTCTTTTAAGATGACCAAAATAATTTGATTGGTTTTTAGAGTACACAGTTAAGTCATCAAGATAGATATGAATAATATTGCCAATCAAATCGTCAAAATCTATTTTCATAACTCTTTGAAAAGTGTCACCTGCAGTAGATAAGGAAAAAGGCACACATTCATAAGAAAAAGTTCCCCAACGAGTAATAAAAGTGGTTTTATATTTATCTTCCCCTTTTACCTTGATTTGATTGTATCTAGAGAAACCATCAAGTAAGGACATCATCTGTGACCCTGCAACCTGCTGCAAAATCATTTCCATATTGGGGAGAGGAAAGTGATCTTTTATACTAGCCTAATTCAATGCATGAAAATCTATGCATAATCTAATTTGACCAGTTGTTTTCCAAATGGGAACCAAATTAGAAACCCATTCTGAATACTTAACCGGGAAAATGATCCCATCCTTCAAGCATTTTTCCAACTCCTTTTGAATAGTTGGTTCTAGTGCAGGGTTAATGGGTCTTTGTTTTTTCCTAACTGGTTTTATTCCCTCTATAGGAATGGAATGATGTATAAGAGCAGGATAAAAACCATGAAGATCCTCATAAGACCAAGAAAAAACATATTGAAATTCACCAAGCAATCCAACGAAATTAAATTTTTCTTCATCACAACATTGGGCACCTATCTTAACATTCTTTGGATACTTGGGCATTCTAATGTTCAAGGAAATGGGTTCACCCACTTTCCTTTTCGACTCCTCTTCTTTATGTTTCTATTTGTTTCCTACATCACTCAATGAAAATGAACTTTCTAGAGGAGTCAAGACTTTAGGAATCTTGTTATCTTCCATTAATATAATTTCCTTAGGCTTATAAGGTTCATTTTGAATGAAATCACAAATGATTTCATCACTAGGGAAGACCTGCCACGGTTCTATATTGTGAAGGATATGTGGACGATACAGAGATTGAAAAGTACATTCAAGTATTTTTGGAAGAAGTTGCCTATTAGGAGAGGCTACAATAACAACTAACCGGTCAACCATTGAGTTCAATTCCCTTTTAACATCAATGATGTTGAAAGATAATAAGTTTGAGATAAGTTCCCAAACAATTTGGTGTAGTGTTTCATTAACTTGTTGCTAGGATAGTATATCTTGCATACAAGGTTCACAACAAGCTCGAAATCCCCAAAAACTGTAAGGTGACCACAACCCACATTCAATGCCTAATGGTAATGCTTCAAATTTAGTGACATTGTTTGTGCAAGAAAACTCTAACCTAAAGGAAAATTTATGAATGTTTCCCATAGGAGAGTACAAGATAATATCGGCTTTGTTTCCTTCATTGGAGCATGAACCATCAAAGTGCATATGGCACATCTCGTCGTTTAAGTCGATTTGTTCCAACGTAGTGTTTTCCTCCTCATCAAAGATGGAATACACTGCTAGGTCCTCCTTGATATAATTTACATTAGGTTGTGGGACACTTTCTATGTAAGGTGAAATTGTTCCCTCTCTAAGGACTATGATGTTTTTACAATTTTGAGGAATGGATAAGTGTGTCCCGTCGAGTGAGAGGTATCCACCTATCAAAGCTTGCCAATATCTTCCTAGGATGATTGAGTAGTTACTTACTGGAATATCAATTACTTGAATATTAAGTGTTGTCCTTATTTTAGGGTGCACGCACAAAACCAAGGTCACATCCTTGATTTCACTAATGGTCGTTTGTTGTAGACTGTTATAAAAGATCATGCTTCTGACATTCTCATTTGTATAATAAAATCCTATCTCTTCCATAATAATCTTCGACATTACACTTGGGCTCGAACCGTCGTCAATGAGGCAAAAATGGGCAATCTTATCCATAATATTTACAGAAATATAAAACGAGGGTTTTTTTACAAGGTATATAAAGTTATGTACACCTAATTTATTTATAGATGAATCCTCTTCATCTACCTATTCAGAGAGGTTGGATACAACGTAAGATTTTCCTTCCATGAAATTTTTTAGATGCTTTTGTTGTTCAAGGACGAAAACCATATCCAGAAGGGTTACATCTACTTTGATGTTGGACAACTGATTTATAATGTTGTATTTGGAAGAGACGAGAGGGGAGGTACTTCCTTGACTGTCAGGATCCTTAGGAACCTAAACAGTATAAGCTGGTGAAGATGAGCTTGGGATAGAAGAAGTGTGGGGAGGATCATATTTGTTTTTGGGAGCATAGAATTTATTCCTAGTATTTATGATCATAACATCCTCTGGCTCTCCAAAGTCTAGAACAATGATGGTAGTTTCAGTTTTGTTACCAAATATTTTATCTCTGGCATTCTTCTTTACCTCACATGTACTTTCCTCATGGCGTTTGTCACAAAATCTACACAAAATACGAGGCATGATAGCTTTAGGTTGAAAATTATTTTCATTTGGATTTCTAAAGGGGGGTGCAAAAGAAGATGAAGCTCCAGGGGTAAGAGAGGGGAAATTTACTTTTCGCTCATACAATACCATTCAATTATTCATGTCTTGTACAAGCTGTAAGAGGGAGTACATGTTTGTCTGTTTAATTGAGTCTCCCTTAGGAATACTTGTTCTTTCAAGATGTTCTTCATACTCTAAACAAGTATGCACAGAAGAACCGAGGTTATGAATGGCGTTTTCCTCAAACCTATGATGATAGGGGGAATTTAATGCATTATAATAATGCATGAAAGCGGCTTGGCTCTGAGGGAAAATGAGTTCATGGATTTGATTGTATAGTTTAGTTAAATGCAAGTTAAAAGACTTTATAGCCTCACCATCCTTATAACAGATGTTATTGTACTCCCGTAACTGCTCGGATGGGCTTTTGGATTGCCCATAAGTAGATTTGAACCAATAGACTAACTCCTCCCAAGTAGATAAAATCTTAGGAGGGAGATTGAAGAAATTGGCCGCAACCTTCCCTTGAAGGGAATTCAAAAATAAGTGTATACAATTATCATTTTCATCTACTCCTATGTTGTCACAGGCATTAGAAAATTCCACCAAGTGTTCATTTGTAGTGACAGTGTTGTTCCCAGAAAACCTAGGGAGATGCTCTTTGAATTTAGTAAGTGGACGAGTAGCATGTGTTAGGTTAAGAGGGGAGGAAACATGCCATGGGGTAGTTGTATCATCTTCTTCAAACTAAAAAAGCCCATACTTTTTAATGAATTTGGTGGGGTTTGTGGTAGATTGGTCAGGGACTTGGTGACTATACAAGCTATCAATCACTGACGAAGCTGAAGGTTGAGATGAAGAAGCACCTCCAGTGCCAACAGAGCCACCACTAGATGCCATCCTATGGATGATAGGTAAGGGAGATAAAGTTGAACTAGATGAATCAGACAAGGTTCTCCTTAGAGCACTTTGTTGGGTTGATAACACAACGTTCCTTCTTCCTATTTCAGCAATAGGATTAATTTCTGGTGATAAACCTCTTCTTATCCTAGAAAAATGAGGGTCTAAGGACATGAAAATAAGATCAAAAGTGAAGGTAAAAGAAGGTTATGGTTGATTCCCGAGTTGTCTTTGCCTAGCTTCCCAACGTTCTTGGGAAATTATGTCTTGTTCAATTGTTTGCCTTGAGAGATTAAGCTTGACCCGAGTATTAGCAGTATCTAAGATGGTATTAAACAAGTTTAAAGAAATGTTGGTCTGATCTTGAAGACGAGGATCAATATCAGGCTTCCTTGCAATAGGTATAGTCATTAAAAAATGAAACAGTCAAAGAATCAAAATCAGAAAAGTAGATATATTCAATGATAAGCATAAAAATCCACCAGAGAGATATGGAAGATCTCCCCAGGATGGTCACCAAATAAATGTTGAGGAAAAGATATGAGATAATCTTACTCAAGCATTTTTAGATCTTGCTTGGATAAGGAAAGATAAACGAGAATGTCACTCTATGTTTATAGCCTCAAAATTTGTTTCCTAATTCACAAGTATTAGTTACAAGGGCTTAAGATGATTTTTTATAAATAAAAGATTGTTGTAAAATTCAATATTTTATATAATTTTCTGAATATAACAGATGCAAAAGTAAATGTGGAGACAAAAGAAAAAATACCAAGTCAATATTTAACACAAATGAGACGGAATAGCAATCGCTTATTTCATTCCAACGAATCAAAAGAATAGTTCTCTTTACAAAAATCCCTGAGGGAGTTTGGACCAAAGTCAAACTTAGATGTCCCCGATGAAAACCATACAAAAGGACTTCTGACATGAAGTCAAAAAACTGAACTTTAAAATATGGATCAACTTGCCACATATTTTCTCCCACTCGACTCTTCACAATATCCTTTATCAGTCATGTAATTTAATTCATAATCAGACAAGTCTACACAGCCTATCAAAGATAGATCAACACCTCTGAAAAACAAGTGTCTAAATTATGTAATTCAGACTTGAATCTTGATGTCTACAATAGGACCCTACTGTCATAAAAGAGAATTAGGATTTTAATGAATTAAATAATGAATGAAAACTGAACTATCTCAATAAAAATCAAGAGCATACCTTAGTATGCTTTCTCCTTCTATTCTCCCCTTGTTCTTCCTTCTCTTTTTGCCTTTAAGAAATCAGAATTACTTGAAGTAGTTCAACTACTTCTTTTAGTTAAGTTAACTAAAACTCAACTAACGTTTAGTTTAGGGGAAAATTTAACATAATAATAATATGGGTCTTTAATAAATAATAGCTAGTAGGTGGGACCCCAACAAAAATAAACACAACTAGTCAATCAATCAAACACATCCCTCCTTGTGGCTCCCATCATCATTCTCATAATTTAAAAATTAATATCAATGATATTTTAAACCATATCCAAAATTTAATATCCAAAATATCCAAAATAGTATGTTGTCCAAAAACTTCAGCAGTCAACTGTTCTCAATAATCAATAAATAAATATACTCAAAAACCATATTTGCTATTTTGGGAGGTAATTTTCCCTTTGTTGCTTGTATCTCCTATTGATTTCTCTGAATTAACCTTTGGTTGTGTGGAGACTTTAGGCTTGATCTAATTGATAACATCAGAGCAGTCTTCTCTCAAGTGCATGTAGGATGAAACGAATATGGCAAAATCACTTGAGGGAGAGGAGGGAGTAGCAACAACTTTCCCTTTATCATGTGCATGGTGGGCTTCGATTTTGATTCTCTTGCTTGCATGGGAAGACTGTACAGGTGAGTGTTCCAGGGAAATTTGGACGATTGGGTTAACCAGTGGAGGAGGAGCAAGTAGAGACAAATTGGGCCAACCATGATGTTGGGAGAATCCTGGGTGAAGAATCTTGTGCCATCCATCATTTTCAGGGACTTAAGGTTGTAATGAGACATGACGGGGAACTGGGATACCAAGGACATGTTGAGGTTGGAAGGGAGGCCTTTATGGCCTAGTTTGGGCCACCCCTTGTCCAATCCAGTTGAAAAGTACATCTAGGAAGAGATGGTTTAACTCTTGTGGATCTGCATCAAAATTTATTGAAAACCTTGACCTTCTAGGGCCTCTGTTCCAATTTCCTCTTCCCCTATTATTTCGGCCATGGCTTCCTCTACTGAAGAATCTCATTCTTGTATGCAACATTTATTAGAAGCTAGCTTCTTAAACAAACCATACATGACATCTCTTTAAATATGAAACAAAGTTTGGCTCATAAACACATTAGAATCATGGAATCCAATCCATAAAAATCATTTAATACTTGTCCATTAGCAAGGGGTGAATAAGGGTTATGGGATCTTTGAGGGGTTGTATTGAGAAAAAAATGAGAAAAAGAAAGGGAGTAGATCATGATTACTGCTCAACAAATCATCAAACAATAAACTGTGTTGTAATAACAAAACATATCAATTGTAACCCATCTTTGTGTCATCCTTCAATTGCTATAATACACAGTTTCCATTTAATTATAATTTAATTTTAAGAACAGGGCATGCAAAGTGAATCGAGGAATGTGAGGGGATTCATAATGTGCGAAAAAGTGAGAGAATGGCAGGGAAGTTAATGGATATTGTTCATAAAACAAATTAAGTAATCAATAATCATAACTCTATACTAAAATCAATCCAAAAAATACCAACATCACACCGACAATTACTGTGTATCAAATTGTTCGTTGTTCCAACATTTAAATTTCCCAGAATTTATCAATTCATCACAGTCTGTGAAATCATACTCATAATCAAAACAAACTTTCCATTTCAAGAGTCTTGTTAAGAAAACACTGATCTTTTATTTCTTTGCCTTCCTTTTAAGAAGTTAAAAAAAAACACACAATAATATGTTCGACCTCTATCCCATAAAGCATCATTGTAATAATCAACATCCACTGTCTACCAATTAATAATCGGGGATAGTTAAAATATAAACAGGTCCCCCCTTTTTTTTAAATACGAACAAACATCCAAAATATACCTGATTACACACAGTCTTCATCATATCAATCAACAAGGTTTTGCAACGAAATTAAAGTCAACATAAAAACCGAGCCTTATCATTGTTGATATAACCATTGATAATCTGTACGATGATCCAATAATATATATGAGATGAACATATTCAATTACACACAGGCACCATTTTCACAATTAGCCACAACCTTGATTAGGCCTAGCAAAACATGTAGGTGTTTCCAATTTCAATCAAGACCATGTTAGTAAGAACACCATAATGAAAGGAGGCATTTCTTGGCTGTATATAAATTCTCGTTCCCATTGTAGTTGTTCAACCAGTTTTATCATAAAAATATGAGACAAGGACTCGACGAAAAGCCTCCATAACTATTCCACTGATAAACTCATATTTGACAACCAAGAAGATGCCCTAAAGGAGAAAGGACAGTTGGATATTAAAATTGGGCTTTGTCAAAAACAAATGCCGGAAGACAATCAAGAGTGCACTCATCTTTTAACAATAGCTCAGATAACTGGAGGTCTTCAGAGACTTATCAACCATAGGTAAAAATACCTTTCGATATAGAGACAACAGTAAGCCGCAAAGTCTTCTTATTACTCCTAGTCTGGGCAACAGAACCAATAGTTAGCCACCGAGGAAAGAAATGATGGGTAGGGTAAAAAAAAACAGTGCACATAGTGTGTTTTACGCTTGCAGAGGAGAGGTGAAGTTAACTGAATAATGACAGTTATTCAAAGAAAACACAGATATATAACCTTTGTGTCCATTTTCTTAAGAGCTGAACAACCTGACAACAATACTGGTTAGAACACATACACCATAATGGTGATATATAAATAGTATCACCCCACAACCATATAGTACATATTAATGTTATGGCCACCCTAAGAATGGATCTTGGGACAATTCCGTGAAAAGACACTAAGAAAGAGCCAACGACCATGAATTATGGGTTTGAAGAAATAACACAACAAACGAATGGCAATCCAAATGCGACTAGATAAGTGTTACAATCATAATTGCAAGGGAACAACTGAAGGTAATACACAGAACAAAACCCTCCATCATTAATACAGAGATATATGTACCACATTCACTTATTATCCTCGAAAACCCATCACGGTATTAAATTGACCAAGAAACCAGTAAATGCTCAACTTAAACAAAACCCAATTCTTTTGCTTGCAATCTAAAACATTTTACAGTGATCATAGAGAGAAATATCACATATTTACACAGTCAAAATTCTCAAGAACACACAAATTCAAGCATTACTGAGCCATTATTTGTTGATACATAGATAATATTTCATGGATGGAGAGAAAAAGAACCATACCTGTAACAATACACTTAAAAGGGTGAGTTTGTCGATCCTTCTTCTTTCCAAGAGCCTAAAATGCAGAGCTTCAAAACCAACAGATCGAAAATGAAACAAGGAACAATGTCAGGGTGACGGTCGATAGAGGGAGTATGGAGTGACGTGCAATAAATGCATGTCTCTTCCATATCCCAACCTATTCAATTCAAAGTACGAGACAACCACACATTCACCAATCAATTAAAGTATTCAATGCCAAAACATTTGAAATCTGCGACAATATCCTTTGCACAGTGCGCCACCCAAACATTTACACGTTAACCCTTGCCAAGTTCTATGCCAACATACATACTGCAATGTTATATGTGCCCAAATCAAATCTAATGAACATCACATAGCCACTAACCAACCAAAGTATAACAGTTAGGACTAACACTAACATCCTTTTACTTTTCCATTCAAATTTGCATATAACCTTTTATCATAGCTCAAACATAGATCCTTTCCCTTTAGTATTTTTTCATAGGTTTTCCTTTCTTTGTTTTGATTATGTTATCACTAATATATCTCTTGTATATATGTGGCTAGGTAATCAATCACAATGATTAGTGAGATGGTTAAATCATAGAAAATGTAAATATATTCCCATCATAAAAAAAAATGCTTTGAATTGCATAAGCATTCCATAAAATGCATCATCCACCTGTTACTATGTCAAAATGAAACCAAGACTACATTGTGAACCATGTAGGACTGTGTAAGCAACATCAAAAAAACAACAGAGAAATGCATGATATGTCTATCCTTGCATCTCTAGTATACAAGGGGGTCCCACCTACTATTATTATATTATTAGCATAGTTAAATAATAGGTCTTTAGCAATACTTTGCAGGTGGAATTTATCATTGTGATTTAAATCGTCAACAATGGGGATGGACAATGTGGAAAGCCAACAAAACAACAAATGTTAGACTCATTCTTAAACTTCCCTTGAACATATAACACTACATAATGGTGACTTGGAAGTGAGACACAAGAGTTGAATGAATATAGTGAAACAACGTAAGAGGCATTGAAGTGCTCTCCATAATGACTAGAAGAGTAACTAGCCGAAGGAGTATTTCTAACTCATATTACTGGGACAACTCCTA
>JASDQU010508802.1:0-28837 GCA_032191745.1 Picea mariana | reverse complement strand
TCCCCACCTCTTGTTTTTTGGTTTTTAGTGTCCCCTTCATGTTTTAACGACCGCAATAGAAATATCGGTAGTGTCTTTTTCATTCAGTTTTAACGAGCCCGAAAAAAACTTAAAATTATATTCGTAATAGTGTCTTTTTCCTATCTTTTTACGAGTCCAAAAAAGAGATAAAAGTATACTCGATATTTATATTTTTCATGTCCTTTTAATATTCTGAAAAAGAGATAAAAATGTACTTGTTTGGAGAGAATGAGTGGCTTGACAACATGCTCCTATGTTCCAAGCGCATGGGACCGACGTAAGAATTTTTTTTTCAAATGGTACTAGTAAGAGAGATCCACTCTTAGTAGTTTTTCTCTCCATGGGTATATGGATGAAAAACGAAGGCCAAATAATGCAAGAGGAATATAGTCAAAGGATACTACAAAAGATATAAAAAAGATCTAGGAAAACAATAGTGCAACGAAAGGATAAATGAACCAAGAAAAAAATGCATAATCGACCATAAAGAAACTTAAAATAAATTCCGTAACAACCATGGGATATGGCCAGAATATAGATGAAGAGAGGAACATGAGTCTCAACGTCAAGTCACAACAGGACTACACGAGGGTTTCCGGGCCTATGAGAAATCACAACATGGGCACCAAATGGAAATATGGGGTATAACTATGGTTCCCATGGAGGGTAGGCACTACCAAACAAGTTATGACGTGCAAAAATGGAGTGGCTAATGTCGCAACATTACAAGATGAAACCCAAGACATGTGACAAAAAAAATGATGGTTAATAATACAAATGGTGCATGAAGGGAAAAACCTATCCTATATTCCAGTTTTAATAATACACACCTCAATTTTAGTGGAAGTATTCATCTTTGTAAAAAATATTTCCTTTTAATCTTGTAAATGCATGTAAACTAGATTCTAAGGCTCAAAATGCATAGTGAAATCTCAAAAGGAAATAGTTTTGGATTTTTTGTATATGATATATGCAAACCAAAAACACTCACACCACACACCAATGTACAAAGAAATATGCATTCTAAAGATTCAGGTGAAGTAGATTCCATTTCTATCCTTACGCCAAGGAACATTTTAAAAATTGATGAACTCATTAGTCAATGTTGGAATCATATGGCTTACCATGCTAGGGCCATGTCACATAGTAACGATTTTTTGTGATCGAAGATACTCATTGTGAGTGGTTTCATGATCTATGATATCTTCTTGATGGGTTCCCTGAAGACATGAAGGAGGTATAAAACATAAATATTCGATCAAAGGAGAAGCAAATAATTTGGTGGTAAGTTAAAAAAAAGATAATCGAGGTGGAAAAGGGTCAAGACTAGGAATTCTACTTGATACCCAATAAAACTCCCCCATTCCTATATTGAAACTAATCATGCTAATTCTCATCGATTCTGAATCAGGAAAATATGATCGATGCATCACCTCATCCTTTGTCTTTTCTATGGAATCCATGTCTTCCACGATGGCCTTATCTAAAGGAAATTTGGTATCTAAGAAATCATATGAACTCAGAGAGTCAACAACTTGTACATTGGGTGGAGTAGGGAGATCACACTCCATATGAGGATGGAGTTTCTAACTAGTATCAATATATGTTGATGGGATTTACAGATTGATAATCTCGACTACAATGAGAAACAAGTGAGCTTTTTAAGATTCAATGTCCTCAGGACAAGGTACCACCCAAGGATCAACAGACCCAATGGATCCACTAATAGATAATGAAATCATGTTGATATGAGTGATTTTCACAACAGGATGTGGTGGGTGAAGGGGAAATATTCCTATGAGTGAACTATATTTAAACATCTCCACACCCACACTCATATGAGATTGTTGGGTATCTCCGAAAAATGGTACATTAGACCCCACATTATATCCAAGGTCTAGGGTACAAAAGGCAAGTTGATTGATTTCCATTGTTTTTCCTTGGTGATGGAAACGTAATACCCTAAATACTGATTAGACAACTGCATTCATCTCTTAGAAACAAGTGTTCCTGAGTAAAAAATTATACTGAAGAAGTGCATTGACGACCTCCATAGAAATAAAGATAGTCTTACTACCTAACTCGATGGGTAAGGATATGATAATCCCATGAGGATGGAGCATTTGTCCATAAAATTCTTTCAAAATTGTTGAATATGTGTCGAGCTTTGGAGAGTTGAGGGAATTCCAATGGGACATAGACATAGTACAATTTGCGGCTCTTTCATCAATAACAGTGTGAAGGAAATTATTCCCCATCAATCTTAATTTGATTGGGAAATCCTATGATGAACCTTATTGGAATCAAAGGTTATCAAAATCGACTATGAGGAATCAACCCTGCCTATGGAATTCAACAATTATTTTCACTACATTGGGAAGCTTTGGAGAACTTTGAGTGTGGACATGGTATAGGGTGCTTGGGCCAATTCCTCTACAATACTATAGTTGTGGGTGGCCCATGATTTGGGATTGTGTTTCATGCATTGAAGAACTACCTATGAGGGAGAAGTGGTATGTCAAAGGATGGCTTCTCAATTTGAGGAGGGCCACCAAATTGGTAAGAATATGTTGACTCATGAACAATAGGATTAGGCTAAAAATTCCCATAATTGCTGGCTCATGTCTACAAGTTGACCATCTGGTCACACATGAAAATTGTGGCATTCGAGGAAGATACCTCATGTTGAGGGGTACCTATCGTACCCCCTTGTAGAGGGGAAATATTTGTTGTAAACATTTGTCAAGGTTGAGGGGGGAAACAATGCATTAGAACAATAGGATTCTTGGGGCCTCTTTTCTGAGACAAATATCGATGGACCTCATCCTTTCTAGAACAATGTTGAGTAGGGTTTTCCTCCCAGAAAATAATGTAAGGGAACCGACTCTTATATTTCTATTGATGCCCCCCCTTGATTGTTTTGGCCAGAAATAGTCCCTTTCTCAGCATTGGAATTCTTATTTCCTTTAGGTTACTAAGGATTATTTGGTTGCATGGATTACACTGAATTCACCTTGAAGGTATGAGTAGGGATTGTTTGTAACACCCATCCAGGATGTTAAACAATTAATTCTTCATTTTATACATACACAATAACAACTTTGCTTTAACATAATTTCATTTCATTTACACATTTCTTCTACATTTGCTCAACGATAAATCTAAATAGCATGATGAAATAAGTAATAGGTTAACTCTAAGATTTACAACTTAAAACAAAAGTATATACAAAATATCAACAACAAATACCACTGAAAAATACCTCTTCCTTAGTTTGTCGAAGCTCATTGATTGTAATGTAGTCCTACGCGCTTCCTAGCATTCTTTTCTCACTTTCCTAGAGTGAAACAATAGAATCCTCCTTGCCAACTAGGAGCCTAGCCGGCTTCCTAGCTCCAAGAAACCTTTCGATTTCTTGTCCCTCTGTGCCCGTGACTCCAAGAAAGGCAAAGCACAAATGTTCAAAGAAAACTATCACAAGAATTATATCTTCCAAGAATTTCACAACCTCTCATCATGCTCAAACCTCTCCATCCTCCTCCTCCTCTCTACTTCTTCTCCCTATTTATCAGGTTTCCATACACACTTCCCCAAGTCTCCTCAACCCCCCCATTATTATCCATCAACCTCCCTTATCTAGATATTTTGGGAAAATATTAAAATAAAACTAAATATAAATGACTTGCATTAAACAACAATAAATAAAATAAAAAGTCTTTATTCTCATGCTAGATAATAAATGTTATTTGATAATTTTCCCCAAAATGTACATAACACCCCACCATCCTCATTTAATTCATCGCACCCACCATTTATCAAAGTCAAAAAGGTATTTAATGCTTCTAGGTATTTTTATGCAATATAATTTACATATTCAATAAACATTCAATTAAATAGTTAATAATTTACTTTAATAATTAATACATTAATTACTTATACTAGTGTACATCGGTAGGGTATGTGTGTGTAGCTAGCAGATACATATCTCATACATGTACTAACGATAAACAATCATTGCCTCTAGTGCATAGTTCCTATATGATCACCAAGACACGTAACACAACAGATCAAGTAATGAATCATTTAATAATCTTAACGAACTAAATTACACCAATTCATCAATAAATCATTGTCACACTTAAAATTTCAATAGGAAATCAAAGAGGGTTTTAAACATGGTAGGAACCAAGTGAGTAAACAATAGTGGCATCTCTAATCCCCAATCGGTATTCTCAACTAACATCGAAGCATCCTTCCTTCCTAACCTACTTCTATCTTCCATCCTATCCTTTCCTCTGTTGGACTAAGATGGAGCATCATCTATATTGACCTAACTCCAGATAGAACCTGTAAGAGGAAGTGTCATACATCTTGACCAAGCTTCCCCAACAAGCAACTAGCAGTCACCATCACACGTCTAGGGGAGCATGACTTCACACAACCCTCCCACGACTCTAGGTTTCAGAGGATAAACGGTGGGAAATACCTCCACCCCTCCTTATAGAACTAGGGTCAACACCCTATATCAAGCCATACTGTGCAACTACTGTTCTTAGAGTCACGTCATCAAACAATCACTCTGGGCAAGTTGTGCTTCCTGTCAAAACCACACTCACCACAAATCATAGCAATATTTCGAATCATAAATTAAATAATAAGTACAACATATAACATGTACTATATTCTTGATGTCTACGACCTCCAAGTCACCTCAACACTATAGTCATTTGGCTATCGCATAGCTCATTAACTTGTAATTTAATCCACCAATAACTCATATCTATGCATATACATAATAATTTCATATAAGGATCCATATCTGCATTGACGTTCAATTTAAGAAATGCATGTTTATTTTTATCATGTCTGGCATCTGTTATGTATTCATATCATAACTTGAACTAGTATCCATGCACCTAAAATCCACATTTTAACATGCATGTTTAAACAAATCAAAGAGCTATCATCATCATGAGTATATAACAATGAAAATAATATCATGTAACATATAAAAATATGTACATATCTCAAATATTTATCTCAATCTAATTGAGCCCAAACAAATGTTAAGAATTGAATTACTAAGATTAGTAAAGAGTCCATCTTCTAACTCCCTAAAGGTCAAGATATGGGGCGTTACATTGTTACAGTTCGATAATTAGAAACAAAATCTTATTGGTGTGATGAAATGTACATGTGACCCATCTGGTCATCTAACTGACCCACGAAGGCATGGGAAATAGAACCCACCACACCATCGGTATGGGGTCCTAGGTTTGTCTTTTCAGGATCTGTTAATGGCCTAGGAGCATGTGGGATAATATCATAAAGAGTGCTCGACTAAGAGTAAATTAAATCCAAGTGTTGGGAATCCATGATGGGATTTCTCCTCAGTAGCCACCCTAATCATAGCCACATATTTGGAAATGGGTAGTAGTAGGGACTTTGTGAACCAGTCCAATAGGATTTTGTCTATAATTTCGGCCTTGATCATCCTACATATTCACCTCCACTCATGTATATGATTAGAAATGTGAGTGGAAGTATCCTGTCATAGACATTTCAAGAGCTATGTTCCAATCTCATACTGTATGGGAAATTGGTAATGTGTTAGAAACGTCATGGCCAATTCATTAAAACTATTGAAGGAAGCACCTTATAAGTCAATGTATCATTTTGTGGCACTTCAAGTCAGGGATCTTTGGAAAAGAAGCAGCCTCACACTATCATCTATCAAATAATTGGACGAACAACACAAATGATATGCCATGATGTGCATGGCAGAGTATTCTCCCAGCTTTCCATCAACTTTTGGCATGTTAGATGGTAGATTTTCATGCATGACCCACCATGAAGGGTTATGGGAAATAGGGTTGTTTTTTAAAAACAAAAAATAAAGAAAGTCTAACATTTCAATGAAAGGAAATGGTGTATGAGAAAAATAATATTGGGAGGAAGATGAAGTTCCTGATGTCCCAGATGAACCATGTGGTAACCCTATGGTCATACTACTGAAGGGTTCTAGTGTTCAAGAAGAGTAAATTCCCCCAGGGATGGTGGAACTTCCAAGAGCATGACTTCCCCAAGACCAAAATTCCCCCAAGGGGTAGGTGTAGATACTAAGGGAAATTTGTTCCCAAAACTAGTCCCAGGAAAGAAACCCCCATTACAGTAGGCATTAATAAAGGGAAATCCTCCCCATTGGGAAAAGTTACCCCCAAGGGATTTTCCCCCAAGGAAGGGTGTGCTAACCCATGGGAAGTTAAACCCTCCTAACATAATACTGCCCCCACCCTAACTAAGGAAAACCCAAAAACCGCGAATTATTTTCCATCCAAAAGGTAAACTAGCACTTGACGATGTTGAACTTCTCATAGGAATGATGGAGGTGGAAGGAAATCCACCCCCCATGATGAAACCAAGGCTCGACCCCCCACAAGGAGAAGAACCATATGTGAGCATCAGAATGGATGGGGTGGGAATAGAAATGCTCAGTAGACTAATAGATAGAAAAGAAGACACAATTGATGTCCCACAAATCGATTGAATCGTAGAAAGAGGCATAGATAATGTAGTTCCAATGGTGATCAGGGAAGGTAATATGGACATCACAAGGATTCCCCTATTCCTACTTGCAGTTGGGCTCTACCTCTTAGCCACACTGGAAAAAAAACTTGGTCCTGACATGGTGTAAGCTTCACTAAACAAAGAAAAATACTCACTGAAAATATCCCTTACCTGGATAAGTACGGGTACTTTAAGATTAGTCAAAGGAGGGTTAAAGTTTGGTGGAATTTTTTTGATCACTTCCACTTCAACCAAAACATTCTCCTAAAAACAAAGATGGGACTCTTCAACTTAGCGGTCAACTATTTCATGTTGCTTGAGAGATTGTTGTACCTCCATGATTTTCTCTACTCCTCCCAACCAACATGACTACCACAATGATTCCGCCACGGTGAAAATAATATCTGTAGATAAAAACATAATTAAAACTAAGGCCAACATTGACATGGGAGAAAAGAGCACAACCCTGAAAAATATAGGACAACAATAATCAAACCAACGGCTCAGGGGGCCTTTAAAAAACCAACCCTCTAGAGGAGATGAAGTCCCCAAAAGATTGATGAGTGAAGGTATCAGGAGTAGTTATGATGAACAACATGAAACAAACCTGACTGATGAAAGCATCATTTTGATCCAAAAATTGATTAGAAATCATACAGCGCTTGATATGAACTGAGTGTCTCTAATATCACTTGATCCTGAAATAGTGTTAAGTATGACACCACTTTGTTATTCCAAGATTCTTTTATTGACGATGCTTATAGCATGGAAGTTTCTTATCTTTCTTAACCAAAACACTTCAATTGATGATCAAAATCTGGACCAGGGGATCAAATTTTAGCTCAATTTTCAAAGTGCTCGTAATGTGACAAAAATAGTGCCATTGCGTCCGTCTCGTCTTCCTGATTCCGGCGGCATATTTGCTTTCTCAAACGGAGTCCATATGGAGAAGATATCGCGATCTGTTCGTCAAGCCAAACAGGCAAAAATTTTGATGCTGACTGTACCCATCCGTACAGTCCATATAGGACACGTGGTAGGTCTGTACAGGACACGTGGCGGCTCCAGGTGATGACACATGTCAGGCAGATTTGGATTTTTGGGCGTACAGTTGGACCAATTCGGAGGTGACACATGTCACCACTGGAAGGGCGACATGTGGCACAGGATGACGTCAGCATCCTACGTGTTGGATGACGTCAGCAACATATGTGGCGATGACGGGCAACATCTGGTTGGCTGGCAGTTGGTCGAATCATATTGCGATACGTGGCAGATTTTGGGCAAATGGCATGGTGCCACGTGGCCCAATCATGGGCTGCCACGTGGCACCCCGGTATTTGTCTATTTGGTTTTTTGTTTCAAAAGTTTTTGGAGTCGACCGGATTCGAACTGGTGACCTCCCCCTATGCCAAAGCTTTTGCAACTTCCGACTTGCCAACGCGCCATTGTATTGGTTCTTGTTATATATACCAATTCGCATGTATTTAAGTTCATGTATGTTTGAAAATGGCGGGAGGTCGGGCCCGGGCTTGGCCCTGGCCTGTGGTCGTTTGATTTTGGTATATGACCGTAACATATAGCCAACCATTTGTGCATGGGAATTGAAATGTAAGCCCTCGGTTTATTTGCATTGGCATGCGACCACACGGTGGAATCAGGAGCGCAGGGTTACGACAAACATATATTGCACGCGTTTTGTAACAAGGTTTGAACAGTTATATTATGGTTGTAATATGTGCGGGGGGTATGTTGTAAAGCCATGGTTTTGCGCTATTACATATGACCCCGACCTGGAGCGCGAGAATTGGTTATACGGTTTCAAAATGGCATTACCACTTTTTATTATAGCGCGAGGTCATATGACCATGTGCCCAGGAGCTAGGCGGTTAGGGGTTGGGAGCGCCCTAACCGTCCTACAGTTTGGACCGATTTTTGGTTATGCACGAGGCTAGGTTTTAACACGCATTTTGGAGCATGTTCTTGGTTCATGAACACAGAGGTGCATTTTGATGAACTAGTTTCAGAAAGCTTGAAGGAGGAAAATGGAGGAGGCCTAACTTTTTCATCTTTTGGCCGATTGAGGTGCCATAAAATCCCAGCTAGGGGTTTTTGGACATGCTGGATCCATTGGTTCTATTTTAAAGGCCATTTGAAGACTTATTCTATAGGTTTTTCACCATTGAAGTTTCAGGAAGCTCTAGGGAGCTTGAAGCCCTCATTGATGGAGGACATGTTTTGGTGAGCCTATGTTTGTTTTCTGTGATTGAATAATCATTTTTGGCTAATTGATATGCTCTGAACACATTGGGACATGTTTCAGAGGCTTTTGAGGACTTTTACAGGTGTTTTTTCCAAAGATAAGCTCAGGGAAGCTTATGGCCACATGTAGAAGAGGTCATGCCCGGATGAGCCATGATCCGTTTTCAGAGTTCTATTAGTCATTTTTGGGGTTTTTATGTGTTCTGATCTCAATGGTACAATCTATTTTTCCATTGGAGTTGAGACATAGCTTGTAAAATAACTTTTGACTAATTAATCCCAGAGAGCCAAGTCCATTATGGAGGCTCAAGGAGATGTAGCCCAGAGGGGGGTGAACTCCTTTATCATTATGTGATTGTTCTGAGTTTGATCGTTTATTTGTTGCAAGTTATGTTGTTGTGTATTTATTGCAAGTACATATTTAACCATTTAAAGGAACATATCCTCACACATAAGCATTTACAAGAATATTCATAAGCTTGGCACATAATTTTGTTCTTGCATATTTTAACACATGAAGCAAGGTCCTGTAAAGTTTATTTTAATGAAGTAGAGGGTGCTTGCATAGCATAACAAGTTAGCCTTCTATTTTCAGATCAATTGATGAGCATAACTTGCATAATCATTCATACATGAACATATATAGAATAACATGAAATAAATAATTGTGTTTCACAATGACCTTATTGCATTTAGTCAAACTCAATTAGAAATTTCAAATTCGGCACCATCTCGGAAAACTAAATCCAATGACTATAAACGCTATATATTTCTTTACAAAATTCCCAAAGGCTCTCTTACAACTCACCTATCCCAAATTTGCATAATTCTAGCTTAAAAGGAGTGATAATATTGTCACCATCGACCCTGTCTCAAAAAATTGATTCTGATGACCATAAATACCCCATATCTCTAAAAAAGACTACAAAACTTGGCTTCAAAAAGACTATGAGCAGAGATTTAACAACATAAAAATCAGAAAAGAAGTTTACCTCAAACTCCCTTGTAAACTCTAAAATTAGAGCTCCAAAAATCCCATTTTGTAGAATTCTTTATCACAAATGAGAGATAAGATCATCACTATCATGACCGCTTCGAAAAAAAGAATCCGATGACTATAAACACCTTATATCTCCCAAAAGACTACAAACTGCCATAAAAGAAAAAAAGTTTTTAGTGTTTTAGCATATATGAATGTGTGGTACAATGGTAATGGAACTCCTTTATATAGGGGAGGTGCCTTGTTCAATCCCCAAAAGATCATTTAATGTTTTGTTATGTTTGTCTTAATCATATGCTAAATATGGCATATGGTTTTAAAAACCCACAATTTTAAAATACATTTATGAGAGCATGTCATATATAGTTATAAACTTGTTCATTTTTTATGTGTTGGTTATGATATGGTTTAAGCTACACATGAATCTAGGGCATGGATATATGCATGGAATATAACCATGGGTCGAGGGCTAAGCCCTCATCTCTTTCTCTGCCCAACTTAATAATATAACCACTTTATATAAATTCTTTTCCATATGATAGTTAAGACATATGTTATGCATGATGGTTAAGTGGTTGTTTTGTTCTTCGCGAGATTCATGTTCGATTACCTTTAGGTCCAACAATATTTTAAAAAACCTCATCCATAACTCATGAATGGGAGGCTGCCATGTGGTGGCCTCTTATTGGTTGAACATGCCACTTGTCAAAAAGTATTGGTCCATGTCATCTTGTAACTTGCATAGTCAACTACCACTTGTCATAATATGGAGCTGCCACATCATCTTACTGACGTAATAATGACATCATTTTGTCACTTTTCAACATGCCACATTTCACTTCTAGAGGCTGCCATGTGTCCCTTTACTTTGAATTTTTCCTTGTTTGACCTAAACTTTGACTAGCCATAACTTTTTGATACAGACTCTATTTGAGGCAAACTTTGCTTCAATGGAAATATTGTGATGAGATCTACGTATTGATGGAATTTCCAAGAGATTTTAAGATGATCAAATTTCAAGCATTTATGATCCCTTATGGACCATTGTGAGCGTTATGAATCCTCCTTGAACTCAATGAGTGTCTCTGGATCCTCCTGAATCTTTCCTCACCACTAGGAGGCTTTTAGAACTCCAAAAATTTTATATTAAATGAGGGATATGCCTCCCCACTTGAATTGTGTCTCTTCCCCATGTCTGGACAACTTGGCTCATTACAATAAGTTGTATAACAAGGATGAAGTCTGAAATAATGTTGCTAACATAATAAATCATTCTCAGACTTCCACATCTATTTGCATTCTTGTTTTCCACTAATGGCCATGCACAACATATCATCAGTAGAAGTGAACATATAGATGCTACAGATAATGAATTGACAACATTCCTACCCTCCCTGAAAAAATCCCTGTCACTTGCATGTAATGGACCTTCATGTGGCACTTTGGAGAATTATGAAACACTTCATGACTACGAGATAACTTGTATATTTTATTATCATATCCTTCACTTGCTTTTGCGAACATCATAGATACATTCTTGTTCGCATTCACAACACCTATAGTTGTGATTTATGTCTCATCACCTGATTCAGATCCCAAGTCTTGTTGGACTATGACAATATCATTTTTCTTTCCTTTTTCTCCATACTTTCTAGGCCTTAATTCAAGATGCAACTTCCAAAAGTGATCTTCATCCTATCTGATTTTCTTGCAATGAGTAAATGTGAGATTTGTTTCTTCCATATTTATTGTAGCTACTTGTTTCTCTTTTACCTTGTTCTTACTTCCCTTTTGCTGAGCAAACTCCTTGGAGGAGCTATCTTTAGAATCTTTCCCCTTGGACTCAATATGTACAGGTTGAACACATACTTCATCAAAATCAGTGGGATTTAACAAAAGAAGAGTATGAAGAATGTAACTATGCAAAGAACCAATATATTTCAAAAGGGTTTATGTAGAATGTAATGATATATCTAAAGCCAATGATTTCTTCATAAACTCCTCAGTAAAATATTGCACACTTTGTTCTTTTCCTTGCCTCAAATATATCCATTCCATAATTGTTTTTTTTTTCTCGATATGCCAAAGGATATTTTCTTTTCCTTAATGCAGCTTTGAATTCTGACCAAGGAGAGAGAATATTACTACACTTTTGGATACCTTCCCACCAAATCAACGTTGTGCCTTCAAGGCGAAGAGAAGTCAATTGAATATTTACCTCATCTTCATCAATTTGTTGAACATGGTAGTAAACTTCCATTTCTCGAATCTAATTGTCTAGCTTCTCTGCATTAGGCTCACCATTATACATGGGCAAGTTAAACTTGACATCCAACTTTAACAATGGATTTCTTGAAGCAAATATCTTATGTGGAGATGAGGGCAGAGAATTTGAAGGAGATGAAGGTGTGGAAGGAGGAGAAAAAGGCGGTAGAGAAGAAGGTGGAAAAGGAGGAAGATCATCTTCTTTCTTAACTTGTCGAGAACTTTCTCCTTTTCGTAATGCTCTCTCACTGTAAATTTGTTCCACCATTTCCTTCATCTGATTAAAGGCATTGAAGAAATCATCTTTAGATTCATAAGGACCTATTTTCCTTTGTGAATCCATATCTTCTCTTCGATTGAATATCCTTGAGCCAATCTCTAGATTATAACTCTCAAGTTTTCCTTCATCACGCTTGTGTTCAACCCTTGTAAGAATTCACCTACCAAAACTTGGATCTGATACCACTTGATTTGAAAATGGATTAGAAATCATACACCACTTGATCTAAAATAAGTGTCTCTAATATCACTTGATCCTCAAATAGTATTAAGTATGACACCACTTTCTTATTCCAAGATATTTTTGCTGGTAGTGCTTATAGCATGGAAGTGACTTATCTTACTTAAACAAAACACTTCAATTGATGAACATAACTTGCATAATCATTCATACATGAAAATATACAGAATCACATGAAAGAAATAATTGTCTTTCACAATAACCTTCTTTCATGTTACTCAAACTCAATTACAAATGTCAAATTCAGTACTGTCTCACAAAACTGAATCCAATGACTATAAACACTATATATTTCTTTACAAAATTCCCAAAGGCTCTCTTATAGATAAAAAATACCAAATTTGTAGAATTTTGGCTTACAAACGAGTGATAATATTTTCACCATCGACTCTGTCTCACAAAATCGATTCTGATGACTATAAAAACCCCATAACTCTAAAAAAGACTACAAAACTTGGCTTCAAAAAGACTATGAGCAGAGCTTCAAGAACATAAAAATTACAAAAGAAGTTTACCTCAAACCCCATTCTCAAATATAAAATTCAATCTCCAAAAATCCCATTTTGTAGAATTCTAGCTTACAAATGAGAAATAAGATCATCACCATCTTGACCGATTGGAAAAAATGAATCTGGTGACTATAAACACCTTATATCTCCCAAAAGACTACAAACTGGCATAAAAGAAAAAATGTGTTGAGTGTTTTAGCACATATGAATGTGTGGTACAATGGTATGGAACTCCTTTATATAGGGGAGGTTCCTTGTTCGATCCCAAAAAAAACATTTAATGTTTGGTTATGTTTGTTTTAACCATATGCTAAATATGACATATGGCTTTAAAACCCCACAATATTAAAACACATTTATGAGCGCATGTCATATATAGTTATAAAGTGGTTCATTTTTTATGTGCTGGTTATGATATGGTTTAATCCCCACGTGAATCTAGGGCATGGATATATGCGTGGAATATAACCATGGGTTGAGGGCTAAGCCCTTGGCCCATTCTCCACCCAATTTAATAATATAACCACTTTATATAAATTATTTGTCATATGATAGATAACACATATGCTATGGTACGATGGTTAAGTGGTTGGTTTGTTGCACGTGAGATTCATGTTCGATTCCCTTCACCTCCAACAATATTTTAAACAACCTCATCCATAACTGGCCAATGGAAGGTTGTCATGTGGCGGCTTCTCATTAGTTGAACCTGCCACTTTTCAAAAAGTATCGGTCCATATCATCATGTACCCTACACAATCAACTTCCACTTGTCACAATTTGGAGTTGTCACGTAATCTTGTTGATGTAAGCATGATGTCATTCTGCCACTTTTCAACCTGCCATGTGTCTCTTCTGGAGCCTACCATGTGTCCCTTTGACTTTGACTTTTTTTGTGTTTGACTTGAACTTTTACCAGCCATAACTTTTTCATATAGACTCTGTTTGAGGTGAAATTTGTGCCATTGGAAATATTGCGACGATCTCTACACATTTATGGCATTTCCAAGAGATTTTAAGATGATCAAATGTGAAGCATTTCTGATCCCTTATGGACCCCTATGAGAATTATGAGTCCTCCTGGACCTCAGGGAGTGTATCTGGATCATCCTAAATCACCTTTACTAAGGTGGGTACCCTACGAGGGAACTAATATAATGAAAAAATTTCTTGCCCAGGTACTACAAGCATGCCCCACCTATAGTCACCTCTATAGATATCTAGGAATGGCCACTAAGGCTACCACCTCACAATTAATGATTAGGCAATCAGTCGTGGTTCTGACCACACATAAGGGTAGGGTAACTAATAATGAAGCTTCAAAGGAGTTACTTCACTCATAGGAATGACACCAGCGAAACCCTTGTATACATAGAAGTTGAGGTGATATCACAAACACAAAAACAAGAAGACATGGGTAATATCCCTACTTTCCCTAATGCAACCTTGTGCTTAACTCCTGTGTTAGAGGATCTTCCCAACACATTGGTTGTAAAAATGTATTTTACACTCTTTAATGACTCTAGGTTTCATTTTAGTGGCCTTGGATAGGTATCTCTCCAATCCTGTTCCAAGGCCCTAAACCTATCTAATGTTTGTTTACTAATAAAAACAAGAGTCTAATTGTTTTTAATTTACAAATTCTTTTTTTATGGCTATTTTTCTATTAAAAGTAAAATGGATGAAACATTTATGGTGTTTACTCCTGACCCAACCTAAGAAATGCAATAATTCTAATGAACTTGTTCAATTTGATAAATTATAATTATGGGAGGGAAAAGAGATATTTTCCATGGTAAAATTCACAATGCAACCTTTCAAACACCAAGCAACCATGCAAAACAAATGAGATCCAACTTTATGACAAGATCTCACAACAAACACTTCACCAATGCTTTGTTTTTGAACGCTTTAAAATCTTGTAAGCATGCAAACATTTGTTTTTGCAAATATAATGCAAAAGTTTTGTAATCTAATCAAGAACAAAATATGCAAATGGAAAACCAACAAACCGATAAGAAAGTGATGTAGGAATATGGTAATGATGTTGAAAATCCCACTACAATGTCTCTACAAGAGTATCACCAAAAATTCACTATCAATGTAGATCTAACAATGAACACTAATCACAAGATGGTAAACAAACCAAACACAATCAATAAGGGAAACTACTAGATCTAATTATATATTTTGGGTGCATTGTTCAACTTCAATGGATCACTAGACAACAATCAAGTGTACACAAGAAATCCAAGCAAGCCACACAAACAAACTTCAAACTTGAATTGAAGACACAAGGTGTGACAACATGTTAAGCCCTAAATAGTGGTACATTACCCCTTAATTGGGGAATATTACATTAATATTTTTATTTTATTTATGTCATCTTGGGTCCATTAGTTGTAATTGTACCTCCTAGAATCCTATATATACCAAGGAGATGTTAGAATTTAATGGATGTGCTCGTTTAATCATAGACAATATCACTATTTTCACCCAACCATAGGCCAAAGCCACCCCCGAGCACCTTAACCTTGACAGAGAATCATTCTGGAAGCAAACACTAGGCTATATAGATAAACAAGATAGCGAACCTCTCTCCAAGGATAGCACACCAAGAAAGAATAACAAAACAGATCAGAAAGTCCAAACCCAGAGAAGACCGAGACTATAGACTGGCGGAAGCAACTTCTCCATAACATGCGCACAAAACTGCCCAACTGCAGTGCACACAAGTGTGCTACTGCAGTTTTTAGAATGCCTGCGAGAATGAAGAATGGCCTCCTATATTTATACTAAAACTGGCAAACTGCCTCGACCGACTTCTCATTATGGGTGCCTATTTACTTAGTATATAATATTTCCCTTAGACGACTTCTTCTCTTGGAGGCTAATAACCTAATACAAATTATCCTCTTGAGTCGACTTGTCTTCTAGGGTTATTAGCCAACTAATTAGAGTTTCTTCTTGCTTCCCGGAATATTCTATTCTCGTCAGGTTTACACGTGGAGGTAAATACCTCCCGCAGCTACCATAATATCAACACTCCCTCCTAGCTAGGGAGGTATTTGAAGGTAATGGTTTTGAGAACAAACATACCATTCACCCGATAGCATCAACATAGACGTATAGACTATCTCATGACTAGATCACGAGTACCATCATTACTATTAGTGTCATCAATTGCATCATCTCTCGAAACCATACTCCATCTGAGTAATCAAACATGATGTTGGATAAATCACTCACTCCACAGTTTCTTCTAATCCGAACATATGTCCTAGAAGAATAAATGTCTTGAACCATTTTCTGTCTATGAAATTCTCTATCCATCTAGCTGATAATCATTTCCAACACTACTGATATTCTTCAAGGCAATTATAACAGTGTCATTCAATAGAACATAACTATGTCTATCCATAGTAGTACACAACTACAGTCCAGTAGTACACTGCCACACCAAGTAGCACATAGATACTTGATCAGTGAAATATAGTCACAATCAGTGGAATACATCCACTACAGTAGTATACATCTACTATCCGGAGACATACAGTATCCATAACAATCATATCATCAATCTGCACAGAAAAACAATGTTATGAAATATAAACTGAATCATCTGCGCCATTATTCCACTCACATCTGTGAGATATAGAAGAGCATATGTTCTAAGAATGTAAAACATCAATGATGAGCTATTTGGACTATTCTTCTCAAGCAAGGAAGAATAATTGTCTCGATTTTTGAGCCTGGACCATTCACGTATCTGGACCATTACTCCAGCACTAAACAAAGTGCAACCTAGAGAGAATGAGTCTACCCTAGTGAATGCCTGTCCCTGATTACTGAACCTGGACCATTCACCTATATGGGCCATTCCTCCGGCACTAAACAAAGTGCAACCTGAAGAGATTGAATCTGCCCTAGGGAATGACTGTTCGAACCATTTCCTAAGGAAATGACTGTCCTACACCAACCTCCAAAATAGACCATTCTTCGAAACTTTTCACAACTGTGAGCTTCAAAAGAATGACTGTTTGGCGAGGCCGGCCAGTCTTCTGGACCACGACTGAAAGTGACCGTCAAGAAGAGAGACTTTCCTAGAAAATTCCCCATGTTAACCACAAGGGGAATCATTTTCTATGGTACATCAGCAATCCATAAAACCATTTTCATTACAAAAATGACCGTTCAATCTGGACCATTTTCTGAACTGGAAAATGCTTGTCCGTAAAAAATCTCAAACCACTTTCCAAAGTGGAAAGGAACTGCTCATCCTGGACCACTTTTTGAACTTGAAAAATGATTGTCCATAAATCAATAACACATTAGTGCTCCCTCCCAACCTGGGAATCATGTCTTCCTTTTTCAATAAGGAAGTCGTCTCCACGAGCTCTAGCTTGAGTACAAAAACTCTTTCATCTTGGACAAAGGCTTCACTAAAATGTCTGCTTATCTGCTTATCTGTGGAGATATATATTGGAGAACCACTTTCTCTTTTCTGGACTTCATCATGGAGAGTGTAATGCTTGATCTCAATGTACTTCGGTCTTTCTGGAACACTGGTATTCTCTTGAAGGCTTCATATAGCTCTTATCAATATTGTATATCATTGTTGGATTCATCTTTTGTTCCTTGCTAGCTCATAACATCGTGGAAAGGTTCAAACTGAAACATATCCAAGTGCTACTTCTTTTTCCATCATGAGAGTTTGTCATGGATTGTAAATCCATCATCCTGAGCTTCTGAGCAACCATTTTGATACAATATCTTTATTATAGAAGGTTTTTCACCATGCTTTTGCTGTGCATTGGACGTTCTCCACCAAGTTGTCTCCTTCCATATGCATATAAAGGTTTCTTCCTGGTATACCTCAAAACCTTGAGGTTGTTCTAAATACATTCTTTGTTTAATTATTCTGGAGAATAGTCTTTGCATTCATCTGATGTAAACTCCAACCCATGGATATTGTAGATGATATAATGGATCATGTAGAGGTATGTCTAGAACAAGCTATCATCATAGTCCTCTCCCTCCATCTGGGAGAACCTTTAGTTCTGGATCTCACAATTATTTCATTCATAAGTATTCCATACACTGTTCTTCATCACAACTTTCAGTTCCTCTGCTTGATTTCTTTTAGTGATTTCATATTAGGCTGGTAGTCTTGTGATTCTCGATACAATGACTGGTTGTTCTGGATTTTCTTTCTTTCTTGGAATATTCATGTTCTTCCTCATGTTTCTCTTTAGCTCTTGGGTCCATGGAATTTTCTGTAGATTCAATTCCCTGAAGATTCCAACTTCTTTTCGTTCATCATAGGATCATGGATGTGGATGGACAACCAGGGATATTTTAAGGTTTCTTTTCGAGGAAAACTTCTTCTAAAGTCAAAGTGAACACGTGTTGATTTTCATGGTTGCTACCATTGATGGGAACATGGATAGATACTTCATCATCTTCAATGGATCATGTAATTTAGGATTAACTCCCTCATACTCCTTGCTTCATGCATGAATGCATTCTCTTCTTTTGGAAATATATAATTGAGTCTCTCCATCTAGGAGAGTCCATGCTTCCGTCTACATCCTTATTGCCTTCTGCAAAGTGTTACAAATATTTTTACAATTTCCTCTTGATTGTTGACTTCTTTCTGTCTTTACTTCTTCTAGGTTTCTTTAGGATTGATTCTGATTTCATCTTTTCTTGGAACTGTTACTTATGTAATATCTTCCACATGAATTGTTACCAATGGTTATTGATGTACTTCATCCTTTCATGTGTATTGTCTGACTTGTATTCATAGTGATAGCAATCCTTATCTTGTTGTTCTTCCATAGGTATTGTTTCTCTTGGAACATATTATCTTCTAGGAAATAGATATGCAAGATATGTACATAAAACATGGTATGTACAAGAACTATGAGGAGTATTGTTACCTTGTCTTAGAAGAAGAAGTATGTTTCATCCTGCTTAGTCGTCTTTGAAGGTTCCTTTTCTTCAGCAACTGATGCTTCATGTGTCTCCTTACTTTTCTTTAGCTCGGGACAATGATTCTTGTAGTGACCATATTTTCGACAGTTGAAGCATTGTATTTCTGACATATCTTTCTCTTGATTTGGCTTCTTCCTGGAGCCAAAATTCCTTTTATTCCTGAAATTCTTGAACCTTGCTGTGAAAGCTTGATCATCGTATTTCTTTTGGGGTTTCTCTTTTTCACCAATCCTTGATTCTTCCTGTCCACAAAAAGTCCAAAGTTCTTCAAATGTAGGATAGTCCTTCCTTGTGTTCATGCTTGCGGAAAATGCACCCCATG
This sequence comes from Picea mariana, assembly GCA_032191745.1. Taxonomy (NCBI): domain Eukaryota; kingdom Viridiplantae; phylum Streptophyta; class Pinopsida; order Pinales; family Pinaceae; genus Picea; species Picea mariana. The sequence continues at coordinate 9,374 of JASDQU010508802.1, read as the reverse complement.
TCTTGGGAAGACCATTGAGTACTATGTTTACCAATTCCTTTTCTGAAATGATCTCTTTAATAGCTTGTAGTTGATCTCTTAACTGAGAGATTCACAAAGTATTATGTTATGTTTTCATCATCATTCATATTCATGTCACAAAGGTCATTCTTTAGACTCATTACTTGTCCAATGTTTCTGACAAGTAACGAGTCTGAAGAATGTGTATATATCCCAAAATGGACCCACACTCGTTCAAATAAGAGCTTGGCAATATCTCCCACTGTGATATTCTTCTTGCAGGATGTGAGGATGGCCATCTTCTAAAATTGATCAACGACCAAAAATATGCAGTCATTTCCTTGCTTGGTGGACAAAAGGCCAGACATGTATCCATTGAGATGGATTCCCAAGACTTCTTGGGAGTAGGAAGAGGGGTATATAATCCTTTATTCTTGATGGCTGGCTTGGAAATGACATAGGCAATGAAAGATCCGATATACTTGCTGACGTCCTGTCTCATTTTTTGCCAATAAAAATGTTTCTGAAGGATGACCACGATTTTATCCACGCCAAAATGTCCTACCATCTGACTATAGTGGGATTCCCAAATAATATTTACATGCTCGCTGGTAGGAATGAAGAGATTTCCTAGATGGCATAATAGTCTTTCTTGAATGTGAAAATTGGTGACAGTTGCGCTTGTACCCAAGAACTAATAGGTGGTGGCGAAGTCTAGATATTGCTAACAAAGTTGGGGCCACTCAGATGCCTCATGTCCATAGGAGTGGAGAACAGTGGTGAGTGCAACCATGATAGGTCGAATGAGGCAGTCAATGGTACAATTTGAGGTCCATGTATTATACTTGATGTTGATATGGAACTGCTGCAAGTAGGTGGACCACTTCTGATGGCGATCATTCTGCAATTTCCCCTGTGTATGTATGAATTGCAGAGGCTTGTGATCAATGTGGATGATCATCTCCTTTCCTAGAATGTAATGTTTCCATTGACGACAGGCTTGTGCAATGGAATAGATTTCCTTGTCATAGGTGGGGTATTTCCAGAAAATAAATGAGAGTGTATCACTATGGTATGCCACTGGATAATCATGTTGAGTGAGAATTGCACCTGCAACATAGAACTGCATTAGTATCAATCTTGAATGATTATTGCAGATCAGGCAAGGAGAGTACTGGAGCTGAGCACAAGCGATGCTTCAGATCATCAAATGCTTGTTGTTGTTCCTTCCCCCACACAACATTTTCCATACCACCACCATTGGTTACCTAGCTGAGGGCCCATGAAATATGGGAGAATCCCAACACGAACTATCGGTAGAAGTTGGCCAGTCCCAAAAAGCTTCGAAGCTTGGTTAGTGTGGTCGGGACTGGCTAGTTATGGATGACTTGGATCTTTGTTGGAACCACATGTACCCCATGCTCATCAATAATGTAGCCCAAGTGTTGGACCATGTTCATGCCAAAATATCATTTTTCCAGGTTGGCATATATCTTTTGCTGCCGTAGAGTGCTCAAAACCTGTTGGATATGTCGCATGTGCTCCTCCCAAGTTTTGTTGAAGATGAGGATGTCATCCAAATATACCACCACAAAATAGTTGGTGAAGGGTATCAATACATCATCCATCAACCTCATGAAAGTGGTCAATTCATTTGTTAATCCAAAGGGCATGACCAACCATTCGAAGAGACCTTATTTAGATTTGAAGGTTGTCTTCCATACATCAGTTAGTTCGATGGGAACCTAGTGGTAGCCAGACTTTAGGTCAATCTTGTTGAAGAACTTTTTACCCTCGAGTTGGTCAAGAAGGTCATTAATCCTAGGAATTGGGTAGCGGTTCCTGACTGTGATTTTGTTTAAGTTTCTGTAATCAATGTAGAGTCTCCAAGTCTCGTCCTTCTTCTGCACCAGCACAATAGGGCTTCTGCAAGGATAGGAGTTGGGTCTGATGTGCTCTCTTTGAAGAAGCTCCTGAATATGATGCCTAATTTCTTCATTTTCCATGAACGATCGATGATAGACCGGTCCATTAGGTAGAGGTGCACTGGGGGTTAGATCAATTGGATGCTTGACTTGGCAGTGCGTCGGTACTTTGGTGGGTGAGGAGAAGATCTCTTTGTATTCTTCCACGATCCCTTCCACTTTCTTTTTCTGCAAAGAGAGGATATTTGTAGAGGCCATGAATGTGGTGGAAACCTTGTTCTTACTGTGATCACGTTTCACAAAGAATATGAACTTTCCATTCTATGAAATGACCTTACTTCATTGCTTAGCATAGATTAAAGAAATAGTGGTAGATGATGCTACCTCTGGTATCTTGTACAATTGTCTACCCAAAGTAATAATAACACTGCGATGTCTAGACTCATACACAACATTATGCTTCCAAAAATATGGTTGTCCTAAAAGAACATCACAAACTTCAAGGGGATAAATATCACACAATACCTCATCTTTGAAAGCCTTGATGCCGTAAGGAATATGACACAGTTGGATGACACAAAGATCTCTTCCTTGGCGAAGCCAGCCAATGGTGTAGGACTGCAGGTGCAGTGTCTTTGGTAGGTCTATCTGCTTGATGGCCTTTGCTAAGATCAGGTTCTTCTGACTGTTTCTATAGACAATGAAATGAAGAAAATCCCCCTTTAACCACATTTGTGAGTGAAAGAGGCATTCCCCTTTCTCTGGTTCTTCTGGTTTGCTTGGCTAGACTTTGGTGGTAGTGACAGTGGCACTGGGTTCAACATCAATGATCCACTTCCTCCTTCTATATTTGATTCAGAATTAGAATCAACCTCTAACTCGGAAGCCTTCAGCTCAACCAGAAGTGAATGCTTGGAGAGACATTCTTTAGTGTTGTGCCAAGGTCTTTTATGGTACTCACACCATCTTCCCATGTCCTTCTTCATCTTCTCATTGCCCTTCTTATGTTGCGACTTAGACTAGTTGTCTTGAGAGTGGCCATATTGTCTTGATCCCTTGATGTGTGGGTTGGGGTATCTTTTTCCCTACTTCGGTTGTGAGGAGTTTGCATAGCCAAACTCTCACCTCTTCTTCTTAAATTTATGCTTGATCTTGACAGCGTATCTATAAGCCATGCCCAATGAGGCGATGCTTAGAAACTCCATTTCTATTTGAATGTATATATGAAAATAAGCATGGTATTTGAGCACTAGATGTCGCTCACAGCATTTGATACCCAATTTGGTGCGTAGGGTATGAAAAATATTGGTGAAATATGGTATTGTCTGGTCCCTTTCTTGACGCAGGGTGATCCATATAGTGTATTGGTCCTCATAGCTTCAAACAGGGTCGTATTATTCTTTAATGGCATCCCTGAAGGAATCCCATGTAGGGGAAACCAAAACAATTTCATACTCCTCTCCGACCCTTTGCTCAGAGTAAGTATCCCACCAGTCCTTGGCATGGGGGACAACCTTGAGGAGTGCAAAATTAATCTTTTCCCCTTCGATCAAATTCAACCATTTATCTACAAAATCCACATCTATTAGTCCTTCAAATAATGGAATATAAAATTTTACCTCTAGCTTGAAGGGGGTTACATGGCCGCTTGATGAAGATGCTTCTCTTGTGGGAATTTGTCGAAGGATCTGCACAAAGGTGTCCATCATTTCATTCCTTTGTTGCATGAGGGCTTCCTCGAGCAACATTTTAATAGGATCTCCTACTCCATCATATTTTTTTTTTGTCTCCCATGGGTTGTTGTCAAGCTTGGCACGACTGATATGGCAATGGATCGATTGGTTCGAGCCCCAACTTCTTGTACCCATATCTTGTCAGGGACATGCATGAAGAAAAGAAAATGAAGAGCAAACTTCTCAGATACCACAGATATAGATTTAGGAGTGGAAGGAAATTATTAAAATAATGAATACAATAAACACAGAGATATGAAGAACAACACAGATATCCAGTGAAAAATATATTCTATTGAATAAATGAAATAGGATGAAACTATAAAATTGCAGAACTAAAACACTTTCTTCAATGGTAGTAGATATTGTTGAGATGAGATGTGGCTGCTATGCACATCCATCTGAGAAGAATGACTACAATGAGGCTCTAGAGGCCTTTTTGATATTACTCATGAATGAAAAAACCCTAGACATCCAAAAACCTAACCCTAGGAGGTGAAATGCCAAGAATCATGTGGGCCCCTATAGGTAGGTTGGTATCTCTGCTTCCTGGGTTTGTAAAATTTGCATAGGACCTCCTTTTTAGGCACGTGATAGCCCGTTGGAAAGGTCTTTCATAGAAATAAACATTACTCCATCAAAATTTGACTTCGTCTAAAGATTGGAAAGCCAATAAAACACTGTTTAGGGATCCAAAATGGCCCTGGAAGTACAACAAGATGTGCTGACATGAAAAAATATGAAATAAGCTATTTGGATTAGGTGAGGGACCACCAATATCCACCTGGAAGATGTGTAGGGCTTCAGACATTACCATAAGTGTAGAACCCACAATTACAAAGAAGTACATAATAACTTGATGAACTAAAAATGGAAAAGAGGAGTCAATTGGAATAGGTGGGTGGCCACCAATATCCACCTGGATCACCCTCCTACTCTCTCTCTCTAGTCTCCCCCTCTCCCTATTTATTACTCCATATCTCCCCTCCTTTTCCCTTTTCTCCTTGTTTCCCTCTTTCTCTCTTCGCCCCCTTCTCTCTCTCACCTCTCTCTCCCTCCACATCCATCAAATTACTTAAGGGTGGTGGGATACTTGGTAAGTTTAGGATAACCAATGGCTCTCTAATAGGACAAATACATGACACATGTGGAAGCTCCTTTATCCAAAATAGTGTGATGGATGTTCTTCCCACCAAACATAGATGGAATTTGGAAGTTCAGGTTATGGGAGAGCCTCGGCTTAAAATAGTCCACATTAGACATAATCATATTTGATGCCTCTGGATCCACATCTCCAATGGATGATAATAGGGTTCTACATTGAATTGGAGAGTTTTGTAGAACTTCAAGTGTTAGAATAACACAATGTGCATGTGTGAAATATTCAACAACGTTGTAGTTTTGAGAAGCCGGGGCACTTGGATTGATTTTAATTGTTCCCTTGGGTGAGCAACACACTGAGTCAACAATAGGCCTCTCAATATGAATAGGGGTGGAGGATAGAGGAGGAGTGGAAGTGGAGGGCTTATCTTTAGAAACTGCATTGGAATGATTATCTAGAGAGCTGTCATAATTATTATCTATGGTCGTTAGACTAACCGTATCCTTACATATAAATAACTGAGTGACGCTTGAGGAAGAATTCTCATTGTGAGGATGACCTGCATTTCCCCCTTTAAGAGGGGAATGATTGTGTGAAACTATTTGTTGTTGTTGAATCGGAAAAGGGTTAGTTAACATTGCAAGTTGGGAGATACCATTTAGAAATTTATTGACTTCCTCACAATGAGGGAAGTCTTTCATGTAGTGTTCATCTTAGTTTTCCTTTTCGGTTGGGTATCAATAGTTTTTGTACTCTCTTGTGGGTTAGAATTGGATTTACCCTTGTTTTTGTTCTTACCTCCAAGTTGTTGAGATGAAGTGGATTGGACTGAATTCACCTCGGAGATTTGAACATGAGAGAAATAATTTTTGGTAATGAAACCTTCCTAATGATCAACATGGGATTCCAGAGCAGGTCTTGACAGATCATTCGATGGGAGAGGATCATGAGGCATCATAACGTAAAGTGTGTCGGACTGGGAATATACCAAGTCCAAATATTTAGCATGAGTAATGGATTGTTCCTCAGTGACAACACCTCCCATAGTGACATCTCTAGCGATGGGTGACAAAAGTGACTTGGTAAACCAATCTTCGAGGAGTTGGTCCAAAATAGAAACTTTAATCAACCATCACCGTCGCCTCCATTCATGAATATGATCAGATATGTGAGTGGAGGTGTATTTCCTAAGAGAAGTTAAAATATCTGTATCGGTTTCATATCGAATCAATCACTGGAAATGTGTCAAAAAATCCATAGCTAAAGTATTAAAGTCACCAAAGGAGTGTCATGGAAGCTCAATATACCATTTGGTTGTTGAGCCTGCGAGAATTCTCTGGAAAAGTGTTAAACGAATGAGTCATTCATCAAATATTTCGAGGAACACCAAAGAAGGAAAGTCATTACCTGGTTATTAGGGTCTTCTCTAGGTTTTTCGTCAAATTTTGGGATATCGGATGGTGGTTTGGTAGGGATTGGAGGCCAAAATAGGGCATGCAATATGGTATCAATGGTAAAACATGATAAGTAAAGCAGATCTATTGTATACAAGAAAGGAAGATATCAATTAACCTATGGATACTGGTAGTAACCATGTGACATAGGAACACCAACACGACCATATATAGGTTGCGATAGGATAGAAAAATCAGATGGTCCTCCCATGTACTGTGGCTGACCCCCCATGTATTATGGTTGACTTGAGGGTCCCCCCATGTATTGCGGTTGACCCGATGGTCCTCTCATGTATTGCGGTTGACCTGATGGTCCCCCCATGTATTGAGGTTGGCTCAATGACCTCCCATATACTTTGTTTGGGGGATCTTGTATTGGAATCATGGGGTTCACACATTTATTGGGAAAATTTCATTACAGAAGAATGAATGTCGAATTAGGTTGACCCCATAAAGAATTTGAAACTCCTTGATATGGTTTTCCAGAATATAGGCCAGTAAGAGTGAGAATAGAAGGACTTGCATGAGAGAATTTCCCCCAAGTATGTTGTTGTGCCCCCCACATATGATTTTTCCTCATAGTTGAGAGTTTATCCCCAATAAAAGGTGTCCCCCAGGCTGAAGATTGACCTCCAACGAAGGGTATAGGAGAACTCCTCATTTGTAAATTTGGAGATGTGGGTTGAGTAGCTTGTGTAAATATGGTTGTTTGAACAACCCAAATTTTGTCCATCTAATCAATGGGACAAGAAATTGGTGTTTTCATATGTGTTATTAGTGAAGAAGGAATATTACTCAACCCATCTGCAGAGAGAGATGTACTCGCAAGTGGTTCTGTCAGAGTAACCTGGGTCATTGATGTTCCCAGTACAGAAGAAGCATCAATAGTAGTGACATGTTCTCTTGTAGGGTCAACTACAAGAGCTATGGATAAAGGAGGTGCAACTCCCAATCCCTCTAGAAAACAAAATGTAGGTGGGTTCATGCCCAAAGATTGGCTAATGGATGAACTAGACGGTAAATAGTAAGAAGAATAAGCATAAAGAAATCTCGTGGATAGTTTTTCAATGAGTAATGGACCCAGTGGACCAATAAAAAGGGGATTTGAGTGAGATACAAGGCCTTCCACGAAGGTTGTGACCATTTCTTCTTCGTGTTGGACAATTCTACAAGCTAAACTCCTAGTTTCAGAAGTTGTTTCTTCAACCATTCCTTTATAAGAAGAGTCATGTTGAGGTTCCAGAACTTTGGAATCCAAGCCTTTCATTCTATGAGATATTTGAAGCCCTTGATCAACCATGGTGAAAGTAAAATAACAATCCTTAAGGCCAACTTGAACTCCGAAAGAACACACCCCTAAAAAATATATACATGTAATCAACCAAGAAACAATAGAAGGATCTTCAGAAGATGGGATATCAATCCATCATTGAAGATATGAGAAGTAGTTACCTTGACCTCCACATAACAACCCTTCTCGCTGAAAGAAACCTTCATTTCGTGGGGTCACCCTCCAAGGGTACTAAAAGTGTGATGCGAAATCTACCCTAGGTACCATGGGAACCCCCCAACAGTCACCTGATATGTAGATACCTATGAAAGGACACTAAGGTTACCCACTTGTAGTCATCCTATGGGGGGTACATTCGATAGTCAGAATCGTACAGTTGATAGTCGAGACCGAACATATGGGAAGGATAAAAAAGTCTGAATCTCTTCAAGAGAACTAAATATAAGTGGATTGGTAAGACTTCTAAGAACCCAGAATGGATTTTGGATTCATGAAGCACCAATACCAAATGAAATGAGTAGTTTCTCAAGAAAAAACCCTAATATATTCTCTTTCCACTACGATTGGTCAAGCTGTGGAGGGGTAATTTCCATTTCTCTTACACATATCACCTCATGTTTATCCTCTTTGTTAAAGGGGGTTCCCAGCTATTCCTATACGATAGTTGTATTTCATCACTCTCTAGTGTTCTACAGTCTTATTTAGTAATCTTGGACAATTTATTCACTTTTCCTAGTTCAAAGATTCTAACCTTATGTTACTGTTGGTGTACTATAAACCAACAAAATTTTCGTTGATTTTATTAGCACGTTGGTTGATTTTAATGGATTTTTGACTCAGAAATTTCGATAGAGATGAAACTAATGATGCGTAAGACTCAACTCCAATAGAATGAAAATAGAATGAAATGCAATCATTTTTTTCGATGAATTATATCTAGGAGAAGGAGAAAAGTTATTTTCTTCTTAACAAGCACTCAATATCATGCAACTTTCCAAAATGATGCCAAACTATCAAACAAATGTTTTTGAAATCCTAAAGAAAATGCGAGACTATCTCTTTCAAAACATGTGCCAAAACAAAATTCCTAAGAATACATAAATTCTCTTTGTTTGATTGTATGTTCAATGAAATCTCTTCAAATGCAAAACTTTTGTTCTTCCAATATTTCAATGAGAATGAAATAAATCAATTTTTGACACAAAGGAACACAAAGAAAAAATAAACGAAACACAGTGCACTCAAAAGTTTTATGAGAAATGAAAGAAATCAAGTAATCAAAATGATGAAAGAGAAAATAAATCATTGTTTGAAAAAATCCAATTTACAATTCCAAATCAAATGAATAAAAATTTAATATTTCTTATTAATTGGGTTGGTTGTCATGATGTCAACTCTTGAAAAAAGTTTGGTAGTGAATTTTGGTAGCATAAAGGTTTGGGTAATGGACCCAAGTTTGTTTGATGTCTAATGGTATGATTTTTGATATATTTGCAGGTAATACTATTCTATATGGATAGTACATGTCATGCCATTTCCGGTGGTATGTGGAACGTCACATAGCTCCTCACGGTTAGAGAGTTATGGCCATGTGAAGTTGGAGAACCCTCATGAGTCATCTAGAAGCCTAAAAAGGTCAAAGTAGTCAAAGTGGTTGCAAAGAAGAAATTATTTAAACAATAAAGTGAAGTGAAGAGTGTACTATAAGTCAAATTGGATACAAAAGAAATTATTTAAATAATAAAGTTAATTTAGAAATTACTAAGTGGACAAGTGGTTAGAAGTGGGTTAGCCCTAAAATAAGGAAAGTGGTTTAAGAGATTTTAGAAGATAAATAATAAAGTGAAGTGATGAGTGTACTACAAGTCA
>JASDQU010508801.1:6060-19659 GCA_032191745.1 Picea mariana | reverse complement strand
AATGTCCAGCCTGCTCTGGGTGGCGTCCTGTCCATCAAAAGCCATCATCTCATCTGCAGTGGGTGATCCCCCTAGGTCGGGCTCTGCCAAAGCGTCCTGGGTGAGGACGTCCTTCTTCTTCTTCATGCAAGGGCTCATCACAATGTTGTCCTACCTCTGCCATCCCAGCAACCATTTGATGGGCTCTTCAGCCCCATGGAGGTCCGAACTAATCATATCCCCATGTGTACCAGTCCACTGGTACCTGTCTGCCGGGCATGGTCCTGCACATCAAAGACTATGCCCTCCATGGGCTCATTAGTCTTAGGGATCATAGCAATGTCAATCATATTTCATCATTAAATTTATCAAATACATGCATGAAATCCCTAGCATATCATCTAAGAGCTCAAAGACATTACACAGATCTACTATACAAAGATGAAGAAAACCAACAGAACAACTTATTTGGCTAATACCCACAAGAGATGGAAAGTTTCCTTGGAATATCATTCAAGCCATGTTTTTATGAGGTGATGTGGTCTAGGGATGTCCAGTCACAGTAAGACCAAGGGCAGGTGTTGCCTGTGGGTGCCTTTGTAGGAGGCAAGCTATACCCGTCATGGATGCATTTTTTCCAGGCCCTTTATTGCCCTTATTTTTCTTTTATTGCTTTTCTTTCTTTTTTACTTCAAGGTCTGACCAGAGGACACTGCCTTGGCGTGGTGACCAGAGATAACAGTGTTACCCACTAGTATCTTCGCATAAATGATAAGGCTGGCTCGTGATGAGACCCCCTTTCCCTTGGCCATGCAACCAAAGGTCACTGCCCTGGCGTGGTGACTAGATAGTGGCAATGTCATACCGCTGGATACCTATGAACATAATGGGTTGGCTTGTGATGAGACCTCCCATCCTCTTGGTTAGGTCTTGTTTTATTATTTTTCTTTGGGTCCCTTCAGTTTCTTATCGAGAGGTCTTTTATTGCCTTCTCGGGGATCCCCTGGGCGAAGCATCTCTAGGTTTTATTTCCTATGGCTTTTATCTTTTACTAGCTACTTTTACCCCCTGGGCCTTTAGCCCCTTCTTCCCACAAAACAAAGTGTAACCCTCAAAGGTCATCCTAATGGCCGGACTAGGGGAATGGGATGGAAGTGCGGGAGATAAGATGTAAAATGATAAAATGGTGGGAGCAGACAATGGCTCTGCAAATCCCCCTTGGTGGCTAACCAAAACCCATGAATATAAGCTTGCTAAGTCACCCCATAAATCACCCCCAACAATGGTCAAGTGGATTAGTGTAAGATCCAAGCAGTTATCAGAAATGAAAGTAACCTAATGCATATATAAGAAGGTTATAACGATCAAACATGACATATACCATGATACCTTGGACCAATTACCTCATGGAGCAAGAGTCCTCTCCGATGCAAGTCCAAGCCGATGGTGATGGAAGTTGTTGCTGCTGACAGGATAAATCTGGCGAAGAAGAAGAAATATGGGCCCTCCAGGGCCATGCTCGGGTCAATCCTGCTCTCGGCACTTCATGTCTAGGACCTGTGCGCCATCGAGACATGATCTCCTAGTTATCCCTAGATATCGGGGATAACAAGTACCCAAAGCACAGGTCAATTTTGGTGAAATAGACAACCCCATGCAACTCATCCAGCAACTCATCAATCCTTGGAATGGGATACCTGTTTTTTATTGTTTTCTTGTTTAATGCCTGGAAGTCAATGCACATGTGCATGGTTCCATCCTTCTTCTTGACCAACACCACTAAAGAAGCAAAAGGGATGGAGCTCGGCTTGATGTGCCCCATATCCAAGAGCTCTTTGATTGCCTTCTCTATATCATCTTTGTACTTCTTTGGGTGTCTATAAGGTGTGGTGATGACTGGTTTTTCTCCTTCCTCCAACTCAATGATATGCTCAAACCCCTTGTCTAGTGGCACCCCTGGTGGAATAGGTCCAAACACTTTACTGTGTTTTTCAATGATCTCATGAATCTTTGGTGGGTAGTGAATATTGCCCGTTTTGTCCACAGTGCAAAAATCATGCACTCAACTGCACACACTATCTCTTCTCTCCTGAAAATGGCCTCCATCCTCTTGGTCATAACTACCTTGGCTGAGTTACCTGTCATGCCTCAGAGAACTACCTTTCATCCACCCTCCTCTGTGAAAGACATCTCCAGGGTATTGTAGTTGGTGGTGATAGGCCCCAATGTACTGAACCACTGTACTCCAAGGATTATGTTTGTGTCTAGAAGGTCCATCACATAAACATCCTATACCAAATCATGTCTACCCAATGTAAGCTTCATGCATGGAATGTGTTAGGTGGAAATATTGTCATTTAATTCCATTGTAGTATTTTCCCAACTATTTAATTTGTCAATCCTAGGTTCATAGGCTTACAAAGCACACACTATATATATGCAGGACTGAAGTAGAAGTAATCTAATCTAAATTGATGAAATGAAATTAATCTAGGAAAGCATTGAAAGACTAGTTCTAGGAAAACAAGAAATTAATCTAGAAAAGAAATACAACATGTAAAGAGTTGAATAACAAAAGACATATGTGAGCTCACACAATATATCAATCTCAAATTATATTACAAGAGTCAAATGACAAAGCATCAAAGAATAACAATGAAAGAATCAAAGCTAAGAATCCCCTTCTCCTAATTACAAGACCCAATTATGAATGATATGATTCCCCCAAAATGAAGAGAGAACACTCTCTTATATACATGAGTGTCATAATGATAGATTCACTATTCTCTTAACTTATTCCTTCAAATCCTCCACACATATCTTGGATAAGATATCCTATCTAGATCTCCATGATCTTCTCCTTGAAGTTAGCCTAAATGATTATCTTCAAATCTCTTTCAAATCTTCAAAGTTTGAAGATGTAATTCGAATTTGAGGATAGGTGGTGAACTTTGACTTTGTTGGAATCTTCAAATATGTCTGCACACATCATCAAACTCATCCCACCTTGATATATAATGAAAATATGTCATTTTTCTAGGATTTAATCATAAATTCACTTATAATACAAAAATGAATACCATGGAAAATAATTAGGATAAACCCAAGTATCATTATGGAAATGGTATGATGGAAGGTTAATGGGATGATGAAATGTAAGGAATAGTAAAGTAAAAAAGAGGATATAAATGTGACATTTATGAGGCCCAACATGCCCCCAACTCAACTTGTTGAATGTCCTCATGCAACCATGCATGGATATTCTTAAGAACTTTTGGCATTCAAACTATGGATTTGATTGATGATGTCCTTTTAACAAGGAATGTTTCCAGGGTATGTGATACAAGAGTAACAACATGTGAAATATGTGTAACAACGCGTGAAATTTGTGTAACAACATGTGAAATTTTTTTTTTTTTATGGTTGGTTCTTGTGTGACAACCATGAATACAAAAGATGTTGGTTCTTGTGTTAACAACATTCATTTCACTTATTGATTTTCTTGCTGCAATAATTTAGCCATGTACTCACTGGAAATAATAAGCAATGAATGTGCGTAAGAGAGCATCACTAAGTATAAGAAAGCCTTTTCTTTATCTTTATGAATCATGCCAATATGTATATCAATCGAAATGCAACAAAGTGTCTTTGGAAAAGGAATTTGGTAAACAGTAAATGAGATGGAAAAATGGAATGATAATAATGGAAAAGTGAATAGGTAGTGAAGATATCCTCCCCGCCCCCTCGCCCCCCAAAACTGAATCGGTTGCATGCCCTCATGCAACTTAGTGTAGTTCATGGAAGGAAAGAGAGCATGGAGAGGAAATTTTCCAAAATATTCAAGTCGGCATATAAGGAATTGTGTTATTAAAGCTTAGAAAAGAACATACTACCACTTACCCAAAAAGTAGATGTAGTTGTTTCGGCTGCTGGATCAAGAAAACATGACTGGCACTGTAGCTACAACTTTTGTAACTGTTGAAGCAAATAATATCTGACTGTAACTGATGGAAGATGGAAGGTGTCACTGCTGCAAGATCAGGAAAATGGAACTATTGATGTTGTTGCTACTGTAACTGGATCATGAGAAATGTGAAGGAATCTGAACTACTACTATTGAATCATGAGAAATGTGGAAGGTAGAGAATATGGAACTGTGGTACTCTCATAGATCCAAAATCAAACTACCGCAACTGCTGAGGGGATCATGAAAAAGTGTATAGTCTTCACCCGCTACAAAATAGATGGTACAATTCTCATCATGCGAATGAATCTGTCGATGTCGAGCATGAAGAGAAATCATTGGATTACCGACCATTGATGAATGTCATTAACCAATGCGAGACAAACTCACCATTGATGTCAATGAGTGTCAAGGTACCTTAGTACATCTTGCAAACTGTGAATAGATGGATTAAGGTCAAGCCACTTGAAAGATCTAACGATCAAGGGACATTGATGTATTCCCATGATTTTCAGTGAGAGAACTTGCCATTAAGGCATGCAAGCCTCAAGGTACTCAAAAAGGAACTCTAGTCTATATCCCAGATAAGGTGTCTAAGTCGATGGGGAAAGACTCTTGAAAGGTGGGCCGTAAGGAATCCCACATCAGTCAACGTGAGTTTATAAAAAGATTGGTAGGACTATAAATGTAAAGATCTCAGTTGTAACATGGTTTAGGGAAAGAAATGTAATCATGGAAAGAGGGTTTGTTTTATTCAGAAGGAAAACTGGAAAGGAGAAAAGGGACTAAAAAAGATAAAGGAATGTATGCAACTCAGAAAAATAGACGTGTGAAAGCATGAAAGGTTAAGACAATGGAATATGGCTTCAACACCAGGATGATTAATTGGCTTGAAGGAGAAATGGGACAGTGTTACAACATGAAATTGGAAAAATGCGAAAATATGGGTATCACAACATGGTGTATTAACATGTTCGTTGTGTAACAACAAACATCAAGATGCGCAAAAAGCTGTTGTGTAACAACAAATATCAGGATGTGCAAAAAGTTGTTGTGTATCAACAAATTGCTTCTATGTATCAGCAAATTGCTGCTGTGTAACAACAAACGTCATGATGTGTAACAGCTTCTGTTGAGTAACAACTCCTTCAAACTATCTAGCAAACATGAATTTCTGAAAAATGTTGTGATTCTTAAAGATCACTTTGGCATGGAAAATGAGCATCCTATTCCTGCAATCAATCTTTAGTACTAATCTTGCAATCAAAACTTCGTGAGAGAATCATAATACATAAAATGCAAGAGATAAGTACAAATGCGAGCTAATTGAGATGCAATTATACCTGATGTCTGCACTTATTCGTTTCGTCATTGATTGCCACCAAGGTGACTTAAGAAAAACAAATGAATTTTAAACATGAAAACGTGAATTTATTATTGTGTTCAAGAATGTTTAAAAACTTCCATTTGCAATTTTTATATATTTTTCCAATTTCTATGTTTTTTTGTTGTTATTATGTTTGGTTTAAAAGCACTATATATATATATATATATATATATATATATATATATATATATATATATTGTATTTTATTTATTTATTTGTTTTAAGAAAAACAAAATAAACAAATAAATAATTGTGTAGAACAAACAAACAAAGAAATCTATTTTATTTCAATGGTGATCCAAGTGTTCTGGTTAGATCAATGGTAATGCAGATATTTATCCAAAAGAAAACACGCATAGACAATCGTGACCCAAATGATTCCCCAGCTAAAAAAAATAAAAATAAAAATAAAATGCAGATGATGGAAATCAAACCTGATCACAACAAATAGTTTTCAGGAATCCATAACTCAAGTTGGACTTGCGTGAAGGCGACATAAAGGAATGCTTTCAAACAATGCATCCACAGGACCACTTACCAAGTTGGTGGCACTAGGACCAAAAGTTGTAATGCAAACAATGACCTTTCATGTAGATCTGGCATACCCCTCTGCTGTGAATACTTCTCCTTGTCCATGGTGACAAAGGACATTTTATTTTTTATGGTCTTGAATTGAGTAACTGCCTGGTGAATTTCCATAGATGCACCTCCAGAATGGCTGCTACCCTCCTTCTTCATCGATCTTACCAATCAGATGCATTATAGAATGGAGGAGTTATTCGTACTAGTTACTATACCTAAAAAAAATTACGACGGGTCACCTAAACCGCTGAACATCAAACCAATGGTTTGATCATTTTTATGCCTGTCAGATTTGACATGCCAGATTGATAACGAGCTGTCAAATATGTCCTCAGGTGCAAAAAAATGTTCTAAAGAACATCAAATTCCAGGCCTGTAATTGATTAACCCCTTCTTAATTTATCCCGCGAGTATATTTTTCTTTTTATGTGATTATACGAGAAGTGTGCAGAGACGCTGCGAGGATAGTGGATATCGTTGGTTTAAAAGACAATGACATGCGAGCGGTACCTGATAATTCCGTATGTGTGTTTCATAATATTCTAACTGATCTTGCAGAGTCAGGGTATTTGAATCGTTCAACAGAAAGGTGATAAAACCATATATAATGTGAGTTTGAGCTGGAGTGCAAGGAAATCCGTCATTCAACTATCTAGCTCACTTCTCAAAATGTCGAGCCCACTTTTTTTCGAATCTCCTTCTCCCAACATGATTTGTGTTAGTTCAATATTTGTTTTGCTCATTCTCTAATATTTCAAACTATAGCAGGGAATCGAGCGGCTTATTTGTCCAATTAGTTAGATTCGATGAATATGAAAGCACCCCACCTACTTCGCTGCTTCATTGTTTGAATATACAAACGGTTTTCAAGTTTGGGACATTGAGGATGCAGATGATGTGTATGATATTATCTCAAAGTGCAATGCCCCTGTTGCATTTCTGAAAATACAGCCGCGGCCAATTACACTGGACACAGAAGATAGTAAATTTAAAGATGTCATGCCATTATTGTTGGTTGTTACCGATGGTGCTACTGTCACTGAAGGTGGATATGCCAAAAGTGGGGGAATATTACCTCAACTGGGCAGCAACAGTTTTGTTCTTACGGTTGTGCGTTTCTATTCCTTGAGAAACCACACTTATGTAGATGAACTTAGGTTTCGTTCAGCCATATATCCAGTGCGTTGTAGTTCTCGAATTATAGTTGTTGCCCTTGAAACACAAATATGTTGTTTTGATGCAGCGACTATTGGGAAAAGAATCACTGACATGGGATTGATTTTATTGCATTCAGGGATACACCACTAGGATCGATCTTACCGATCAAATGGAACCTGTAACCAATGAACACTTAGAACGCAAGGGTTGCCAAATCTCTAGATCACGCTAACTAACAAAACATCTACATCCATGCGAGCCAAGCCCCTTCAACAAGCATACATAAAGCGCCCACTGTTCCAATTTTTAGAAACCTATCAACTGGTCGACTGAACAAGGGACTGCCCATATCAATCACCATACCCACAATTAGGTGAATGAACATTGGCAGAAATTTGTCCATGAGGCATCTTGTCAGGTGCTTCTGAATCGGTGCTAAATTGCAAATGCAGAAAACCCAAATCATCCTATATAGAAAAAGATTAAGCCAATCAAAAATTTAAAGAATGGAAAATTTAATACCAGACATGTCACATGTTCAAGTCATCCCAAGCGGCGAGCCAGCTTGTTGGCAAGTTTCTTCTTGGCTCAGTCTTCATCAATTCGTGACAATTGCAATGTTGGCCATCGCGAATTTAGCAGTAAAATCATGGGCGTAATTATGGATGTGTTTTCTTCGTTTTGCTCGGGAGTCATTAAGAAATTATTGATCATAGGCATTATCATTTGCGCAAAGAAATCTAGAGTGGTTGCATCTAATTCATTAATGGCATCGATTTTTATTGAAATGGCCTATCACTCAGGATCTGGACTGATTTTTAATTAATTGGTGCCGATACATTATTGATATCAATTTGTGGATACCAACCATCGCAGAGATTTTCGGTAGTTAAAAACCACCGTAAAGATCTCGCAAAGATTTGTACGCAATTAAAAACCACTGTTGCTGCAAAGATCTAGAAACTGAATCATGATTTGGTTCCTATTATTCAGTCAATCCCTTCGAATATGTAACAACCTAACTGAACTTCCAACAGCTGCAACTTCACCACTAACACCTCGGTTTCTTAGTTCCCTGGCCCCAAAAAAAATCAACAACAACATCCATCCATGAATCTTCAGCTTCTTTTGCCCAAGGTCTTTGATGAAATTGTCTCACACGTACTCTACACATTGATCTGGTATCCAATTTGAGCACACACTTCCGATCTGCAAAATCTACCAAATTCTAAAGAAAACTTTTAAATTTTGCATCATGTCTGCCACGCATAATGAATAGTGCCACACGACTTAGAAGCTTTCACACCACTGTAGAAAAAAATAAATTCAAACTCAAAAAATGACTTTCTTCTTTCCGGGAATGATGAGATTTCCAATATGCAATAACAAAACATTTCAAAGAGCATTTTCATAGTTCTGAAGAAGTCATTAGAGAGAACTGATTGTACTGCATATAGACATTTTGGGTGAAGAATCACTAGCTATTTTGAATTCAGATGGTGTTTTTCAAAGATGGTGCTTGTCAAGCTAACACAACGAGGTATTTGTGACAGATAGATTGGTCTAATACGCATCGAGTCACATTCCCTTTATAAAAACTATGATTCATATATGATGTGCAGGTTGTAGTTCAAGGGGTGTTGCGGCAACTCAAACCAGAAATGAATAGGTAAATTCAAACCAGAAACTATTACATCAGGAAACAAATTTTTGCACAGTTTAAATGGATTTCCACTGACCATGTTTTAGCACTGTTTCATCCTTCCCCGACAGTTCAGTAGGGAAGAACTCATGAATTTGTAGACCATTTATTGTTATGTATATTTTTTCGTTTTGTTTTATTTTATCCTAACGCCACTATTGTTTTATTGTTTACAGATCACTGTTACAGAAAAAAAAAGTCACTATTTCAGCATATAAAATTTTGTTGTAACAGTGACTGTCTCATCATGTAAAAATTTCACTGTTTCAGCATACTGTAACAGCATGTAAAAATTTTACTGTTTCAGCATGTTGTAACAACATGTAAAAATTTCACTGTTTCAGCATATTGTAATAGATTTTAAAATTTGGTTTTGTTTTATTCGTCTAAAAAAATAATTATTGTGTTTATTTGCAGGTCAAAGGATGGAAGAAAAAAAAAAATCATTCTTGAAATCAATTAGGCATCCTATTTTATGATCCTCGCGATCGCATGAAGCGCAGAGGAGAGCATACTTATCCAAAAAAAAAAAAAAAATAGAGCAAAAACGTTGTTTTATTCATTAGCCTACCTACTCTATGCTAATTAGAATTAAAAATTGGTTACGTGTAGAAAAATTTCCAGTGGAGCCAAGCACGCAACAGTAACAAGAATATGTTCAGGTGCAATTTTTCAGATGAAAAATAGAAATTTACCTGAATAAACGAATTTTGTTGCTGTAACGACAAACTAACTAAGAAATAAAATTTATCTGATCGAGTGTTTACCTGGAATCATTGCTTGATAATGCTTTCATAGGCATGTTTTTCCACGCTCGGATCTTGCTGTAACTCCTCTTCATCTTCCTCAATCTCCTGCTCGAATGATTGTTCGTCATCAAATATGTAGGAGTATTCAGATCTTGAATCCTCATTTGTTGTTGGAGGAGTGTTTGAATCTTTAATGGCTGTCAAGATCTCCTCTTCCTGAGAAGAGGAGATCCCAACTTTCATGAGGATCTGAGTGAGTAGTTCAAAGATGACACTCATTGTTAAAACATACTAAAAAAGGGGTTCTTATAGTACCCAAATCAAAATAACAAAACTGAAAATCATACTTGCTGAAACACATGAAAAATACTCTTCACAGTTGTGGAAAGCACACTTGCTACAATTGAAATTCACACTTGCGAAAAATGAGATTTGTGTAAGTTGAAAATCACACTCTAGAGTTGGTAGGGAGAAGATGAGGAGTCTCCACTCAAGTATCTTCTATGACCCCTTACCAACACATGCAGACACACTTGCAGGAAATCAAACTAAACCTCAATCCATCGTGCTTCCCCAACAACGGCGCCAAAATGTTAGGCATAAATATTGTCGTTTAATTCCATTGTAATATTAGCCCAACTATTTAATTTGTCAATCCGAGATTCGTAGGCTTACAAAGCACACGCACTATATATGCAGGACTGAAGTAGAAGTAATCTAATCTAAATTGATGAAATGAAATTAATCTAGGAAAGCATTGAAAGACTAACTAGGAAAGCAGGAAATTAATCTAGGAAAGAAATACAACATGTGAAGAGTTGAATAACAAAAGACATATGTGAGCTCACACAATATATCAATCTCAAATTATATTACAAGAGTCAAATGACAAAGCATCAAAGAATAACAATGAAAGAATCAAAGCTAAGAATTCCCTTCTCCTAATTACAAGACCCAATTATGAATGATATGATTCCCCCAAAATGAAGAGAGAACACTCTCTTATATACATGAGTGTCATAATGACAAATCCACTATTATCTCAACTTATTCCTTTAAATCCTCCACACATATCTTGGATAAGATATCCTATCTAGATCTCCATGATCTTCTCCTTGAAGTTAGCTTAAATGATTATCTTCAAATCTGTTTCAAATCTTCAAATTTTGAAGATGTAATTCGAATTTGAGGATAGGTGGTGAACTTTGACTTTGTTGGAATCTTCAAAAATGCTTGCACCCATCATCAAACTCATCCCACCTTGATATATAATGAAAATATGTCATTTTTCTAGGATTTAATCATAAATTCACTTATAATACAAAAATGAATACCATGGAAAATAATTAGGATAAACCCAAGTATTATTATGGAAATGGTATGATGGAAGGTTAATGGGATGATGAAATGTAAGGAATAGTGAACAAAAAAAGAGGATATAAATGTGACATTTCTGAGGCCCAACAGAATGTACCTGTTACAAGGCATGGTGCTTCCACCTGCTACCTCCACCTTGAACCCTTCAAATTCAACCGTGGGTATATGTCTCCTTTGTAGCAATGTTGAGTCAATGAAGTTGTGAGAGGCACCCCCATCAATCAACACTGCCACCTTTGCCCCTGTAAGACTCCTCTCATTTTGAAGGTGTTTTACTTGGCCAAAATCCTCCTCCTCTTCATTGTCTGAAGTCACCTCTATGTAGTGAACTTGGCCACGACCCATGCATTTGTGGGATGGGTTCCATGGTTCTTTGCAAGTGTAGCACAGTTGCTTCCTCCTCAATTCTCTTCTGGTGTTCTCATCCATCCTGTCTTTCCCCTTGTCAAACCCCCTTGGGTATCGCCCTCCTGGGTTTAATGGAGGTCTTTGGTCCCTACCTCCGGTTTTAAGGGGTGGTCTAGGCACAAACTTCAGTTTTGCAGATGGCCCTAGATCTCGCATCCTCCATATGGCATCCTACAAGTTGTTGGGCTTAAAATCTTTCACCCATCCCTTCAAGGGTTCCATCAACCCCTCCGTGAAGAGAATCATGAGTCTGGATTGTGATATGTTCTGCACCATGACTGCTAGCCTCTGGAACTCTTCAATGTAAGCCTATGGTGCTCCTATCTGTCTGAGTTGTTTGAGCTCCCAGAAATGTAGCTCGGGATCCCCCTGGTCAAACCTGTCAATGAGTCTCTGAGTAAACTCTATGTATGTCACTATTTGATTGTGGCCTAGTGTGGTCAATCCATCATACCACCAATCATGAGATTTTCCATCCAAGTACATGGTGGCAAACTTGATGGCCTCCATCTCCCTCATAGGGTTAAGCTGCAGATAAGTTTGCAACTTCTGAACCCATGCATGTGCAGTCATCTTGGCCGATCCATCAAAATAGGGGATCTCCATCTTCCCAGCCCTGCGCTCAAACTCATAGTTGCTCCTATGGTTCAGCCTAGTTTTGTTTCTGAATTTGAGTTGACAGTATTGATCTAGGATCATCTACCTCTGGATTGTCATACTCAAATCGTTGTAATTCTTGGTACACTGTGCCATCTGCTCAACAAAGTCATCCACGGGTTCATGTTGTGCATGTTCATCTGTGAATGTGGGCAATTATGGTCTAGGAGTAGTCCTACTATGTGGTGCGCCCCCTCCATTGCTTCCCTCAGACTGATGATAGAGAATATTCTCTGGATTATACTTGTTTCCTCCATGAGATCCACACGTCTCCCTATTGTCATATGTCTTTGGACCCTTTCCCTTGTGACTCATATCCATCAACAATTCTGCTGTCCTTGTTTGGTTTTCATCAACTTTCCTCAAAGTCTCAGATATTTTGACCTACCCCCTATGGTTTGCCTCATGGTTCTCCTGTAAGTGACGGACTAATGTACTCTCTGTTTGGACTATGGATTTTTGGAACTCATGTGCTCAGATTGCCAAGCCCTGTGGCTCAACGTCATCACCTGAACCATCCATCTCAGATTTTGCTTCACTGGTTTGTTTCTTCCTTCAGCCCTGTTATCGCTCAGTTTGTAGGATAAGCTTAGTAGCTTGGAGATAAGACTTAAACTGGCATAACGGGAGATTCCCCACCCACTGTCACCTCAATGGGGAGCTCTTTCTATTCAGGTTGGCTAATCCCAAGGGAGACGTCCCTAGTAATCTGGGTTCTGAAGGAAAAGGATCAAGGGTTTAAGGCTCAAAGGTTAAGGTAAGCTTTCCCTTCACAGATTACTGCCAAATGGATAGTCAAAGAGAAAGTATTCCACTGAAAGAGCACCTGTTTGCGAGACAAGGCAAATGAAACTAAAATGTGCATACAGTGGTTAGTACTTCAAAATATTAATGACTATCTTTAATACATATGAGCAATAATAAATGTGATTATTGACGAAGTCAATGATTGCAAGTAAAGCTTATGTTTTATAATGTCACTTCTTCAATAAATACAAAATGATAATAGCATTGAATGTATAAAATCAATCTTTATGCAATAAATGTGCTCATACATAGATATTGTTGTTGCGTCACTATGCTATCTAAGGGTGACGTCAGCCCTATTTCTAAGTTAGTTTTTGGAGGGCAAGGAAGTGGACGTTTTGCACACTAAGCCAATGAAAATAATCTATACCTCAATGCCAAATGATAGATGACAAAATCACAACGTCTTATACCAAACAAGAGATCAAACTAAGTGTGACGTCACTAGCTCGTTTAGGGTTTAGGTTAGCTAGACAATAAAGTGAACGTTTTTCCTTTTAAGCCAATGAAATTGCTCAACACTTGTATGTCTATCAATAGATGACTCAACCACAACTTTTAAATCAACCAAAGTTTAAATAGAGGCAAGATGTCATCAACTAGTTAGGGTTAGTAGGCCGCTAGGGTTAATTAGGGTTTCAAGTTTTAGAAAACAGAAAGGTTGTTTTGATACAAAACTCTCAACGTTGCATTATTAGACTAGTGCCTTGGGTAAATGGAGTCAAAGAGAGAGGCTAAAGGCTTGGAAAGATTTAAACCTAAGGACGGGAGAGTTAGGTTTAATGGTGCTGCAATGGCAGGGCCACCAAATCAAAACCCTAAGGGGAGG